>VSMD01092544.1:0-19923 GCA_008750895.1 Mirza zaza | reverse complement strand
TTGTCTCTCTGTCTCTCTGGGCAGCCGCGGGTAGGGTCGGGGGAGGGGAGGAGGAGGCAATATGGCGTCTGCCGCGCGGCTCGGGTCTGTGCACACGGAGGTGCCCGAGGGAGTTGGGAGCCTGGTGTCGCGTCCGCTACTGGCTTACCGCTCGCTGGCGGCGGTTGTCGCTGGGCTGGTGTCCGCAGGTCCCTCCGCTTGCTGGGGAGCCCACCAGCAGTCCGGGATGCAGGGGAGGGGAAACGGCAGATCCACCTGCCCTTCCCGCTGGTCTCCGGGCTGCTCCGGGGGTCCCAGCCTCCAGTTCTCCTCCGCGACCTCCTCCCGTGGAGTCTCCCGTGGTCTCAGGTACTCCTCCTGCTGACCCTCATCCGATGTAGGCTCGTCTTCTTGCTTCTTTCTTCTAATTTCTTCTAGAATCTGTCTTTTCTTCAGAGACACTCTGTCTGGCGGTGTTTCTCATCCGCCATCTTCTGGGCGGGGCCCTGAATGCTTTTCTAATTAGGAAAAGAATGAATGTACATCATTGAATTTTCTGAAAAGTCCATAATGAATAAAATAATAATAATAATAATCATCTATAATCCTATGACACAGAGATGGCCACAATTGACATTTTGATGTATTTTCTTTGGAATTTTCAGTATGTGTATTTACTTGTGTGTGTGTGTGCGCGCGTGTGCATAATGGGGCAAAGACTTTAACATGTGAACAACTTACTCGTTGTCTCCACCCTCAACTGTGCAGACAGCACTCCACCCGGCTCCTGGCCCTAGCCCTTCAACGTGCTGCTCGGGCTGGTAGAGGAGAAGAGAGTGCACAGAGCTGGGTGGCAGCACGGTTCCCCAGGAGAAAAAGCACGAGGTGACACAAAACAACTGGCAGTCCAGACTGTGAGGTGTTTGCAGGTTAGCACACGGTGAGGGGGTAAAAGTGAGAAGAGAGCCCTGAGACAGTACGGCGTTGGCTAGAATTTGAGGAAGGGCGACATGGGGAAGTAGCGTCCTGCCAACGCTGGGAGATACGTCCACGAAGAAGAAGCAGAGCTAGTGTTTTGTATGTTGTGCAACGTAATCCTCCCTTGGTCTCCTCTTCAAGATACTTTCAGTAAAGACATGACTATTCAAGGCCTTTGTGAGAGTGGATTTCTGGTTTTGGATGGACGTCTGTGCTGGGATGAGCTTTATGTTGGGAGTAAGATGGGCCAGTTTGTTCAGACTGTGCGTGTGTGTGCGCGCGCGTGTGGGCGCGTGTGTGTAGGCGTGTGTGTGTGCGCATGTGTGCGTGTGTGTGTGTGTGTGTGCATGTTTGTGTGCGTGCAAGTGTGCCTGTGAGGGGGGTGTGGTGAGGGTAATAATTTAAAATTGTTTGTTGTGGCGTCTTTTGTTTTCCTAAGCACTTGATCTTGGCTTTCCTCTGCCTGAGGTGCCCACCTATCTACCTGTTGGGAATGTAGACAGGGAACAAGAATAATATGCAATTTTTGGCATTCAAAAATATGATTTTGCAGCAACTCAATAGTCTTGAATGCCAGAATATTAGAAAAAATTTTTCTACACTCCTTTGTTTCCTTACTTTTTGGCATATCCAAATCCATACTCAACGAGTTAGACCATAGGCAATTTCTTGATGGAGGGTCAGACAGGAAGGAGACAAGTCTTTTCTCCGGCAAGAAGGAGGCAAGAGAATTGGAAGAGAGAAGACATCAGAAGTGCTCCCTGAGGCGAGTTAGGAAGGGAGGTAGAAAGCCGGGGTCTACTTACCTCCCCGTCTGGATGCATGTCTGGGGAAGGGGGCAGGTGGCCACGCCGGCTCACAGCAGTCGGAAGGGCAGCCGCAGTCAGACGGACTCGGTGGAGCAGCCTGTCCAGGCGGAGGGAGGACCTACAGTTCATCTCTCTGGAGCTGTCCCTGGTCTCCGTAGGTCAGAGCAGGATGCAGAAGTAGCTTGGTGTGATCCTGGAGACTGTCAAGTGGGGTTAGCAGAGTGGAGGCAGGATGCCTCCATCGCAAAGGGTGAGAGGTGTCGGCTCAGCCAGGGCGCCGTGGGGACTGTAAGACCTGAGAGGGGCTTACAACTTCAGGCTTGTCCACGCTGAGGGGCCAGGTAGCCGCTCGGCAGCTGCAGGATGTGACTGTGAGGGGCTCTGGGGCTGGCAGCATCCAGGTGCTGGGGGAGGTGTTGCTCTGGAGGCCAGGGAACTCAGCTCTTCGGCCCTGAGGTCACTAAGCGTCACTCCTCCCCTCTTACCTGGAGAGATTAGCATTTCTATCCAAGAGTACTTAAAGACAGAGTCTAATTTATTGGATCAGACTAAATGTTAAATCTGTCGGGACACTTAGTTAATGTTTTTCCAAACAATGAATATCTGGGTGCTAGAGGGGGCTATCCATAGGTGAAAGGAATCACACACACGCGCACACACACACACACTCACTTAAGGCCATGTTGGGATAGAGTTGTTCCTCTTAAAGATCTTTTGTTGGCAAAGATCAGAAATCCCCTAAGGCTTGTCAGGCAACAGAGGAAGAGAAATTTAAGAATCCCCCAAAGCCAACCTATGGATATCCACAGATGAGAAGAAGAGAAGAGACAGGTCTCAGGAGAAGTAGGATGGGAAGTTCAAGACCCAGGTTTATACTCGCTGCCTCAGACGTTACATGACCGCTCTCAGGTCTGCTTCTCTTTGCTTGCTGGGCCCAGCAGGGCAGCCATCCTGAATTCTCGTAGATGTCCCCCGTCAAGCGACAACTTCCTTTGGGACCCCTTGGTTGAAATTCCAATGAGACACCTTTTACACAAACTAACTAGAAATTGACTATAGATCTGAAGGTAAAATATTAAATTTTTAGAAGAAACTATAGAGAAAATCTTTGTGACCTTGGGTTAGGCAGAGAGTTCTTAGATATGACACCAAAGCACAATTCATAAAAGAAAAATATTTGATAAATTGGGCTTTGTTGATATTAAAACTTTTTGATTTGCCAAAGACACTATTAAGAGAATGAAAAGACAAGCCATACACCAGGAGAAAACATCTATAAAACACATACACTTGTGCCCAGAATAAAAAATTCTCAAAACTCACTAATAAAACAAATAACCTAATTAAATATGGGCAAAAATTTTGAAGACACTTTACCAAACAATGTATATGGATAGCAAATAAAAACATGAAAAAATGCTCAGGATCATTAGTTATTAGGGAAATATAAATTAAAACCACAATAAGATACTCTTACGCACCTGTTAGAATGCTTTTTGGCTGGGTGTGGTGCCTCATACCTATAATCTCAGCACTTTGGGAGGCTGAGGCAGGAGGATCACTTGAGGCCAGGAGTTGGGCAACATAAAGAAACACTTTCTCAAAAAAAAAAAAGGAATGTTTTTTTTAAAAAAAGAGTAGCAAAAATGCAGAGCAACTCAAAATCTCATACATTGCTGGTGGTAATGCAAAATGGACTTTGGAAAACAGTTTCTTCAGTTACTAACAGTTAAATATTCATTTCCCCTATGATGTAGAAATTTGACTTCTATGTATTTACAGGTGAAATGATAAAAACACTTCTATAAGAATGTTTATAGTAGCTTTATTCATAATTTTCCCCAACTGGAAAAAAACCCAAAGGCCTCTCAACTAGGAATGGATAAATAAGTACATGTCAAACAATGGACTCAGTGTAAAGAGGAGTGAAGCACTGATACACGTGATAGGATGAATGAGTCTCAAATGCATCATGCTAGGTAGAATCAGCCACATTCAAAGGAGACACACTATTAATATACGACTCCGTTTCTATGGCCTTCTCAGAAAGACACAGCGACAGGAGTGGAGAGGAGACCGGTGGTCGCCAGGAGTTAGAAGTGAGGACATTGTGTAAAAATGAGCAGCACGAGGGAATTTTCTTCAGGGGGATGAAGATGAGGAAAATGCTGTCACTTCATTATGGTGGTAGTGACATGGCTCTATGCACTTGTCAAAATTCATAACATTCTACATTTAAAAATGATTTCATTGCATGTAAATTTTTTTAAAAGTTTAAAAAGGAAGTAGAAAAAAATTTCAGTAAGAGAGAACATACAGTCGACACTTCTCCAGTCAGCTTCCAACCTTGGTCCAGTCGTTGACGATCTCTCAGCAAGCAGACCCCTGAGCTCTCTCTGGGGTTCGAGTGGGTCGGTAACAAAGGGTTTGCAAATGAACAGACTTGTCCAGGACAGAATTTTACGTGGTGACATCACTGATTAACATTATTTAATGAGCGTTTCTCAAGTTCTTAAAACCGTCTGATATGCATCTGTTGAACGTTGCTAGCGACCCATTCTACCTATGGATGTATGTGCTAAATTTCAAAGAAGAATTCAAAAATAACTAGATAAATAAGGTTGAGAAGGAAGGCAAAGAAGCAAGAAAAGATCTAAATACTATCTGGTTTCAGAAGTGTCAGAACCAGCATTTACTCTATCAAGAATTTGGAGAAACTATTTTGAATATAATATTGGGATAAATATTAATAGTTTGTGTGGCATAAAAATGTACATTAAGATCCAACTTAAAGAGGCCAAGGAGCTCTCTAGTTAGAGGGCAGAACTAACACATAGGAACAAGATAGAAGTATTCCTATTTTTTGCTTAATACATGTTTTTCATAGATGTCCTCTAAGCCTTATAAAGTTGTATTATATTAAGTATTTTATAAAGCCCTGTTGAAACAATAGACCTTTAAAGTATCAGGATCTAGAAATCTTTTTTGAAGTGTGCAAACATGTGTCAGTAACTCTCTACCTTGCTTGTATAAGGCAGAGATGTTACATTTTACTATTATTTATAGTTTTGGCAAAGCTTCCCTGATTCTTATAATCAAGTATCTTTGTGTAATTGCTGAGCATCTTGAAAACACTTCAAAATCAACATAACTATATATTCCGTACAAGCATCGAAGCAGCAGTAATTAAGCCCAGAGCTGCTAGCTGATATTTAGGGATATCAAGTCACATTTTCCGCACCATGAGGAATTGTCCAAGCTTTGGTTTACAACATAAAAATGGGTGAATTGGTGTTATATCAGGAAACAGAACGAACATGCTCCCTGGCTACCTCTCTCAGGGGGAGAGCCCCATAACTGGTGTTATTAGGCTTAATTCTCTTCCTTCCAGGAATGATATTTCTAGGTTAAAACTGAAGCCAATAGGGTGTGTGTGTGTGTGTGTGTGTGTGTGTGTGTGTGTGGTGATTGGGGTTGGGGTGGTGGTGGGGAGTTAGGGAGTAGTCCAATCTCTTTTTATGAGTCCCTTATAGTGACAAATACTAGAATGTTCTCGTACTTCATTCTCTGATGAGCAAATACAGTAATCATTCAGGAGGCTCTTTAAAAGAAAAATAAGGAGATTTTCAGTAATCTCCTCTTGTCAGACCTTGTATAACATAAATGTTTCAGTGGAAGATTAAGGGCCAATTCATGAAAATAAAATAGAATGACTTGGGGTGATTCAGGGAGAAGAGAACACAGTCGTTGTTTGTAAATAAAGGTTAATGATATCTTTGCACCAGTTGCAAGTTAGTAGTGTGTATTTTGATGAATTATTCCAAGGCTGTATCATAATTTGTGACCTACATACAAAAGTCAAAGTGAAGTAGTTATCTGCATTTTATTATCAGCAAAGGATTTTTTTCCTAATTACAGTCCTCTACCCCAATACCACCAGACTCTCTGTCTCTCTCTATATATATAAATATATTTTTCAGAGTAATAGTTCCCCCACAGAGTATGATAACTTTGCAAGACTGTGATAACATTGACTAGCCACAAAATGATTAAGGAGAAAGAGATAGCTAGATTAGTCACCTACACATGCCAATAGGGATTGGGGAGAAGCCTTTACATTTTTCAAAATTTAGATTTATTTACTTTAAAAATTGTTGATAGAAGTTTTTACATCTCACCTCAAAAAGACTGTATAATATCATTGCTGACAGCACATTTACCCAGAGACTGACTTTATGCTAACAAATATGCTGTTCAGATTGTCAGCAAAACTAAAATGAATGAGCTTAGCACAATTCAAATGGATCTTTGGCATATCATCAATCAATTAAGTTCTCCCTGGCACTCTTAGGTTAATATCAAAGTATACAATACAACATCATCCATTTTATTTGGCATTCTTTGTGTGCAGTCCCATAAAACATGCTCACAGTTTTCTCATACCTCCCTTCTAGACTAGAGTGGCCCTTACAGTGACAGAGAAAAAGCGGAGGGGATGTGACCCAGGATGGATCCTTCAGCTTCCTTTGTCTCTGGAGGAAGGTGAGTGTCTCCAAAATAACCAAATTCAAGAATAAAAGTCACAAAGGCAGTGAGAAATAGAAGGGTGGGAAAGTGTCAAAGAGATGGTGTAAGCGGCACAGAAAACTCAAACTCAACTTCAAGTCCAGTGGTTCAGTTGGACATGACTTCAAAAACAGAATGAGCAGACAGAAGCATGATGAGGGCTACTCCAAGAATGTTTCTGAAACTGGAAGGTCATTCCAACGTGCATTCTTATTTAGCACTGACTTGGTTTGCCCCAGGTAAATGCATTAAATTCAAGTTTCATTTAAGATGAAAGTCAGCCTTGCCATTGAAATAACAGAAATAGCCATTTTGCCATGTACAGTTCCATGTGGCAGAGACAAATGCTGGGCTTGCCTGCCTCCAAAGAATGAAAACATTAGCTTCAGAGACATTAGCAAGAAAGCATGGCAGGAGGATGGTGATCACAGACTCTGCTTTCTGGTGTGATTATTGTAGCTTGTGACTCTGGAGCAATGTAAGAGGGACATCTCAATTTTAAGCACACTTCTTATTTAAAAGATCCCAAAGGCGAATAAATCTCCCCTAGCTGTGATCTCTACTTGGAGAGCTGTGACTCCCTGGGGTGAGCGTGGGGAGCCCAGGTTATTTGCAAAGGGACCCATTAATACATCTACTCCCTAAATGTTATCAGTAGGACGAGTAATGTGACATACATATGTCCTATATTAGATGTATGTGTATACTAGTAAAAGAAATTAGAAGAAATTCCATTAAAAGTGTGACTGGGGTCATAAAGTTGCCTGTTAGCGTCATGTACTTTTAAAATCAATAGCTATTAGAACATGGAAGAGTTCATTAACTTTTTCTAATATTAAAAATAGATCTTCAGACATACAAGGATAGCAGCTTTATTCATAACTTCCCCCAATTGTAAACAATTCCAATATCCATCAACAGAATAAATAAAAACATTGTGAGATAGTCACATAAAGGAATATTGCACAGCAATAAGGACGAATAGACCACTGATACAAACAACCACATGGGTGAATCTCGTAGACATGGTGTTGAGTCAAAAAAAAAATGCCAGACACAGTATTCTGTTTGATTCAGTACAAATGGTGTTAAAAGCAGGCAAAGCTAACAGATAGCCATCGGAGTCAGAACAGTGGTTGGGCCTTGAGGGGACTATAGGTTTTAAGTAGGCAGGAACATGAGGGAAACTTCTAGGGCGAAGAGAAACATTCTAGTAGAGCTATGCCAGTGGGCACATACGTAAAACTTTGTCCAGCTGTATACTTATAATTAATAACATTTATATGCCATATTTTTGTATCATGGATGTTTTAAAACATGCCCACAAATTCTTTAACTCTGCCCCATTAAGAGGTAAGATCTTTATCCCTCACTCTTGAATCTGGGTAGACTTATGGCTCATTTATAATCAATAGAATGCATTGAAACAGTGAGCTATGTGATTTCAGACACCAACATATAAAAGGCAACCAGCTTCTGGTCCATTAGTTGAGAGACTTGCTTTGGAATCCTGAGCCATCACTTAAGAAGCTCAGCTATCACGGGGCTGCCGTGCAGTGAGAAGGCTGAGGTCACAGGAAAGGCCACAGGTATGTGCTCTGGTGGACAGCCCAGTGGACTAAGTCTTTGAGTCATCCAAGCCAAGCACCAGACACAAGAGAAGATAAGTCTTGGTGGTTCCAGCCCCCAGCTATCGAGCGAAACCTCCTCCTGCCTCCCGGCACTTGAGTCATCTGAGCTGAGGCTCCAGACATTTGGGAGCAGAGACAAACCATTCTGGCTGTGCCCTGACCCACAGAATCTACGAGCATATTAAAATGACTATTTTTACATCACTAAGTTTGGGAATAGTTTGTTATGCAATAATAATTATGTCAACAAGATTTTATACCTGAATAAAAATCACAATATTAAAAAAAAAAACGGACCATCAAACTCAATGAATTTGGGAACCAGTGTGAGTCAGTGCAAGCACAAAAACCAATTCACTTAAGCAAAATGGAATTTATTGGCAGGGTATGGTGCTGGAAGGATCTAAAGGAATTAAGAATAACTCTACTTAAGAAGGCCCTCCAGGGGCCTTGGTAACAGGAACTGAAGAGAAGTTTCTTCCAGACTCAATCACTGCTGTGAATGTGCTCTGACCACAGTCAGTTGTGTCACTCTGATTACGATTTTAATTTCAAGGAAAGCAATCAGTCAACCCAGACTGAGAAACATGCCCACACCTTGTGTAGCAGAAGACAGGCGCAGTGATTTGCAGCTTCACTAAGATCGGCGCACAGTGGGGAAGGGGTCAGTACCCCAAGGGAAATAAAGGTGCTCTTATTTAGCAAGAGAAGACTAGACATGTGGCATTCAAAACTCACGTTGTAAGGAACCAGTGATTCAAATGAAGTTCTCTCACCTCAGCATGAGGCTAGTGACTTTGTGCTCTAAGCAGCTTCATTCCAGTGTGGGTACTACTCAAAGATGAGCAAAGTGTATTAGGTTGCTGGTGGCTGTTCAGGGCTAGACTAGAGTTTAAGCTCTTTCCTGCTTTGTATTTGCATGCCCAAGACTATCTTGGGTATTGAGAGTGGGGAGGAGAGTCCTTCTCCAGTTGATCCACTGTAAAGTGGTGGAGCGTGTGTATTTCTGAAGCTGACTTTAAATACCCGTGGTAGTAGCAGTACTCTCTCAGGCCCCCTCCCACAGCCGCTGTGACTGTTGGCTGCTGTTGACAGCCACTTCGTCTTCTCCACAGAACTGCGCTCGACTGATGGGAGGCTTCTCTCCCTCCACAGGCAGTGAGTGAGGAGGGCTTATAGCAGAGGTTGGCCCCTGGCCTCAAGGGGAGATAACTGCTGTGTGATGTGTGTTCTGTGCTCCAGAACCCTCTACCTGTGAATTTGGACAATGCTAGACTTCACCCAAGTCCACATGCTTGCTTGGCTCTTACCCTCTCTTTGTTCCGTTGCCTCTCTTACCAGGTTTCTACCAAGAGCCTGTCCTTAATAAATCACTTTCATAAGAACCCGACTTAGAATACTAGTCCAGGTCCGTGGTTGTCAAACTTTTGTGCACATTGAAATCACTTGGAGGGCTGGATAAAACACAGGTCCTAGGGCCCCAAACTTGAATTTCTGATTGAGTAGATGTGGGCTGAGGACAGAGGATGTGCATTTCTAACAAATTCCCAGGTGATGCTCATGTAGCTGGTCTGGGTACCACATTTGGAAAATCATTGCTCGGACAATTCTATGGTGGTGGGATTTTAAGCATAAGTCTCTTCCATACTCCATTGCTATTGCAAAAATATTTTGCCAAGTAGCTCTGCTATGGAACCTGAGATTTATACTTAACTGTTTTTGGTTAGGAGGTTGAACGCCTAAGTATTAGTGCAAATGCCATCCATAAACTATAAATATATTATGTTTTATATGCTGTAGATTAGCTCTAGTATAGCATAGTTTCCTTAGCCAGTTACCTAGTAGAGCTCCCAGAAAGAAGGCTGTAAGGACAGGAAAGTTTTGATAGAGTAAAAAAAGTCAAGAAAGTGCCATCATAGTACATTTCTGACTTATTTTAGTTACAGAATCCTTCCTTCTAACAAAAATCTTCAGAGATAGCCCAATACAGAGAACCAAGTGGGAAGAGTAAAGAAATCACTAAGGCTGACTGGCCTATACGCTGGCTGTGTTGACTGGTCCAAGAGGTGCAAGGTCTTTAGTTTTTTCTGCTTGATCCAGGCCTGGCCTGGGGCTGGTTCCATATGGCAAGTTTATTTTGAGGAAACAGACCAACCATGTGATTTCACTGGGAAACCAGAGCCCCCAGATTGCATTTCAAGATCTGCAGTTGTACTGCTGAGACAACATGCATTACGAAAGAAAGCAGAACTCGGCTCCATTGTTTATATAAATGATGCTTAGTAAAATCCGTGTTAGAGGAATACCGATGTCACGGGCCATGTACAAATTTTTTGATGTTTTCCCTTCCGTGTATTTCATGGTCTTGCTTTTTATTCTGAAAAGAAAGAGGGCTAGGGCATATGAAAATGCTTAAGTAGCCACACGCTGCTGCTGTGATGGCTTGGTTTTGATGGATGATGTGGGATCTCGCAGCTCGCTGCAAAGTCATGCTTTTAACTTAGATCACATCAGTTTTAAGCGAATATGTTTTACACATTTATGCTCCAGAGTTTGAAAAACCTGTTTCCTACAAAATAGCATTTCTTGAGACACTCCCACTGATGGGGGTTTGGCGGGGCTGCCTCTCTGGCTCAGACAGGGAGAGTGTTTACTTGCTTTGTCTTCAAACTGCTACAAGTTTCGGGCCCACAGGGCTGCTGTCTTCTTAATGAAGCAGTTAATGATGTGTGAATCATAGATCCTGACAACCCCTTTAATAAAAACAACAGGACTGCATCCATAGTAGAAGGGGCTGCTAAGCACTGACAGACTGCTTCGCACAGTGCAGCGTCTTTAAGTAAAGCGCCGTTCTTGCGTGGTGGCACTGCGCATTCCTAGTCAACACAGAGGAGAACAAGAGTCACGAAGAAGATGCTGATGTACAGGACACTTCTTTTCCACCCAGCTGGGGCTTGGAGTGCAGGAGCCACGGAGGTTTCGGAGATGCTGCGGAACCCTGCTTCCCTGCGAGCTGCCCCTGACAGCAGAGGGCTGTGTGACTCAGTAGCCTCCAATTTGCACCCCCCTCCACTGGAGCACAGGAATGCTGGCTTTCCAGGGGATTTCAAAGACCCAATTGTCTGTTCTGAATTCCTCCTGGTGCTTGGGATGGGAGGGGTGCGGCCTGAACTTCGCCAGACCAGCAGAGCTGGGCCCAGCTGTGCAGCGAGGCGCTTGCTGGTCGCTGACCCGGCCAGTCCAGTCCAAATGCACGAAAGCCAGGCTCGAGAGGAGCTGCACAACAAACCCAAACCTAAACAACGCCGCCTTTTCTCCATTTAATTTGGTGGCCACTTTTAAGAAAAAGTGAATTCCCTTTCAATCCTTCAATAGGCTCTGGATTTGGATGCACAGGCCAAAGTCCAATCTCTTTATCATTATCCCTGGGATGAGAAAATCCAAGTCTGCCTTGTTTGGCAGGGGTAGTTTTCCTTTAAACAGTTCAAGGAACTGTTTGTCTAACCCTCACCATTTGAGGTGACAGATAGCAAAGCAAAGCAAAGAGAATGGCATGCATTCACCAGTGAACACAAACCTTTCCATTTGTTCCCAGAGCCCAAGAGCAGCAGAGCAACGAAATCACTGCACACTGAAAGGGCATTGACATGCAGATGAGGCCAGGCACCCTGCTGGCTTCAGAAAAGCCCGGGGCCCTGCTGGGAAAAGCTGCCTGGCAGAATGAGGGCTCAGGGTCTGGTGCCTTCTCCTGGGGCTCTCTCAAGCTGGGGTAGCACCTCGAGGAGAAGGGCCAGGATTAGCCCAGGTGAAGCAGCTGGGCTTTGTGGGGGAGGAGGGAGGGAAGTGAGTGCCAGGCATGTCATCAAAGCTACGGGGTGACCGTCTGTCCCAGCTTGCCTGGGACTACCAGGTATCCAGGACACTGGATGAGGTGGTCACTCCAGTTTGGAATGATTTGCTACCCTTAACTTCTCACCTAGAGAGTCAACAGGAATCATTGTCCCTTGTGCAAACAATGAAATCCACTGTTAACTCAAGAATCTCTTTATAACCTGCTGTTTCTTCCTCTTCTTTCATTGATTTCCAGAACTTTTCTGTAGCCTACTATAAGTAGCAAAATTAACTAGTTAGATTTTCTTTATGTTTTTCAGTCTCCCAGTTCCACCCATGGGAAGAAGGCTAATAAATAAATAAAGTGACTGTGTGAGACAAGGGTGGGGCATCCATCATGATTATTAGGTACCTACTATGTGCCCGGTACATGTTATATGTTTCATGATTATTAATTTACTTACCGCTGTCAGTGGTCCTATGAGTCAGGTGATGTTTTGTCTGCTTTTCAGGTGATGAAAAAAGGAGCTGATAAGTTAGGTATAATTTTCATAAGTTTATACAAGTAGTGGATCTGAAACAAAACTCCTGGTTTATCTGACCCCAGGTCTCACTGTGTTTCTTTGAACATCATGCCTCTGAAAATGCTACAGGCGATTGAGATACAGAATAGACATTTATTGAGCCAGACATTTTACAGACTTTAAACCAATAATATCATTCACTGAATTCCACATAATTTTGCATAATTATGATCCAATTAATACATGATTGTTGTAAAATCATTAATATAATGATGAATATAAAATGAAAAGAAAAAGTCTCCCTACTCAATCTCCCTCATCTCTGCACTCCCTGGAGGCAACCACAGCTATCAGTTTCTTGTATAACTTTTTAGAGATTTCCATGAAATATGGATATCTTTCCATGTCAGCACATGGTGCACAAAGATCATTTTTTTTAAGCAGCTGGGCTGCACCTTATTCAGATGATGGTATTCTGACACAGGACTGTGTTACACAATTTAAATAGTTTCCTATTAAGGATATTAAGGCAGTTTTCATGTTTTTCCATTATGAATGATACTATGATAAATACTCTTGTTTACTTATATTAGGACCCTTTTGCAGATGTATCTGAAAGACAAATGTCTTAAAGAAGAGTGTACATTTAAAATTTTGGTAGGCATTGCCAAAAAGCTGTTCAAAACTGTACTAATTTTTATGCCAGTCAACAAAGTATGAGAGTCTTTGTTTTCTTCCAGTCGTAAAAAACTCTGAGTGTTAGAAAATGATCTAATATTGGCCAATCTGATGGCAAAAAAAAAAAAGATTCATTGTTGCTTTAATTTGCATTTATGTAAGCACTTGAGTATCTTTATACGTGTTTATTTGGCATCAGTATTATCTCTCAATAAATGTGTGTCTGTGCTAGATATTGCGGTCGGTGCCAGGAATACAGAGATGTATGGAGCAAGACATCTGTCTTCAGGGAACTCACAGTCTATCACACACACAAACAAAAACTGCAATGAAGTATTACAGATTTTGTGGGAGAAGTTTATACAGAATACTGAAGGAGTCCAAAGAACTGTGTGGGCAATTCTCCAAGGATGGGTCAAGGCTACAGGTCAAAGGGCCTGGAGTAGCTAATCCTTGAATGTGGCGCAGTGGAAATAAAATGAATCTTAGAGATAGAAAGGCTAAAATCCTGACTCTGTTACTTCTTGTGTTATCTTGGGGAATTTGTTTGACCTCCCTGACCTTCAGTTTCTTCACCTGTAAAATGGGGATTATGCTTCTTAATCACACTGTCAGGAGGATTGCACGAGGGAACGCTGATGTGCCAGTAACTGCTCCAAGTGAATTTCATTGTTAAGAAAAAAATCTTCTTGTTCGATGGCCAGCTTACCTTAGATCCAAGTTCCAGTACTTCCAAACTGATCCAGTTTTGAGTTTTCAAACACAGATTGGTAAGAATAGGGACTTCAGCACCTAGCCCTGCTCCTTTATGCTAATGTCTTTAAATAACTTAACCACTGTTAACCATGTAGGTAACGTAGCTGATGTACATTTCCATGGTCAAGAACAATAATTCCTAAAACAAGTTTTATGAAACTGTTGAAAGAATGCTTTAATGCCAATTGGAAGATAAAAGAGGACCAATTTTGAGTTGTGATTTGGAGAAAAGTGTGGTTGAAGCCATGTCTTGCCTCGGCACTTGTGAGGAGCTGGAACACCTTCAGTAAGGCAGTGCCTTGATTGTCTCCATCAAAGTCTGGGAACCATTTAAGATTTCTCACCCCAAGTTAAATATTCAGATGCCCTGAAATCAGACTTAAAATATTTTAAATGTCATTACTCTTTTAGATAAATTTAATTTAGCACAGATTTACTAAACTGTCTACTAGATGAACAATTACCCCTTGGAAAGACTCCTAGGAGACATTGGGCTCCAAGAACTTTGCTTTTATGACTTTGGAAGGCAGCAGGTTTAATTCTTCCTTGCAAAGATATTTGTTTATTCTGTTCCCCATAAAAGAGCATGAATGGATTTAGACAATTTGAATGACTTCCAGTGGGTTTTGGTACTTGGGAAGGACCACTTGGTCATTTGTTGATACATGAACATGTTTCCAAATGGGCATTTTTCACATGTGGAGTGCCAAAACCGCCCGTGGATAACAAGAGCCCAGGTTAAGAAAAGTTTGTGCGTTTCGCACTCTGGAAGGTCGGCTCTGAGGTCACACATGGGCAGGCCTGTGCTACACTGCTATGCTTGTGTGCCCAAATGAGGAGTGTAGTGTAGCCGCTGTGTGGTCTGCCCTAAATATAGCCAAGTTCCTTCTCATAATCTTCAAGAAGAGATTATAACCTGCAGGGAATGCAGGCACATTTCTTAGAAATCAGTCATTCCAATTCTCCAGCTGGGAGTTCAAGGTGGGCTGAAAGTGGCAGAGTAACGTCCCCAGTGCTCACTGCCTCCCATAGAGACCAAAGCCCTTAGAAACCTACAGCAATGACAAGCTTTGGGCGACTTTCTTTGGGCTTTTCTCCATATCAGTTTTATTGAGATAAAGCATACATACAGTAACCTGCAAAAACCTTGAGCATAGGTTGATGAATTGATACATATCTCCCATGTGGTTTGAAATAAAACTTGAATGTAAACTGTAAAACACAAGCCTTGCATAAATTCTGAAATTAAAATAGCTTCTTTTTAGATTTTCCGATTGCTGATTTGGGATAAATTAATCAAAGCTAAACTGCTCTTTCTCCTGTGTGTTTGCTTTTAGGTCTTGAGCACCAGGTTGGTCTGACCACGTTTAAGGCAGCCCTACCTAAGAATGAGAGGGAAGATTGTCCTCCTTAGTGGTTCCAGAGGGCGTGCCCTTGTACCCAAGGGAGCTCAAAGAAGAGAGTCAGGCTGATAAGTCCCTGAAAGTCTCTGCCATGTGTTTGAGGTGTTCTTAGGTAGTGCTTATTTGAAGTTATAGAAATTGTGTCTCTGAGTTGAAGCAATCAATAAATCAAATGTAACATCTAAGGTAATTTCAGAGCAATCCCTGGGAAACTTGGCTCATTCAGTTGCTCCTCTATCACTTAAAGCAGAGGTCTTTGTCTTTGGGGTTGATGAGTAGGTATATGAGCAATTCCAGAGCAAACTGTCAGATAAAGCAAACTCAATTCTTGTCCTATAATGACAAGGTCGTGCACCACATACAGCTGCTTTCAGATTGGCTTTGAGTAAACTCGGATGAAGAAAAACTTGTATCAAAAAAAAAAAAAGAGAGAGGAAAAAAGAAAACACCACTCCACCTCACCTGAGAATACACAGGGATCAAAAGGAGTCCAGCTCTGGCAAGGACACTAGCACATCGTTCTTTTTCGGTAATGACTTCTTTACATTATTGAATACAATGGGAACTTTAAGGGCGACTGCAATAACAGTTTCTCATGAAAAATTAACAAAGAATTTATGGAAATGTAGGAAAAGTCCCAAAGCAATTAGCTCAGATTTCTCCAGAGTCTCAGAAAAGCCTGGATAATTGCATGCAGAAACTGCATAAAGTGGCTATTTTCATTATCGTTGGATACAGAAAGTCCATTTTCATCACAATGGGATATAATGATGTTAAAGCTAACAGGGAGATATGTTTGAAAAGGTTACAACACGGTTTACCAAATGGTTTGATTTATGTAACTTTGGAGATACGCACTTAAGATTACTGTTAAGGGGACTGGAGAGGTTACCCTTGAAATTTCCAATGGCTCCTATATGATAGGAAAATATATTACAGTTTCTGAAAGCTAATTGTACATTACCACTAGGATGCACAAGAATGAATTTAATTTGTCTCAGAATTGAAAGCTGAATTGTACTACAAGCTGGCACATGAATATCCATTCTGACTCGGCTCTCTTGTAAATTGGCTATTACGTATGTTTATAGGTACACTTAGGGCTGGGGCCTCTCCCTGAACGTCGCGGAAACTCTGAGGTCCTGGCACCCTAAGGAAGCAGAGGCGACATTCTGAAAACCTGCAGGATTCTTAGCAGGCCTGAAAAGAGATTATATATCATTATGTAAATGTCACTATTTTCAGTAAAATAAAATAAAATGAAGAGTATCATCTCTTCTTCTGATGTTCATTCACAAGCACTGGCAGTTTAATGACTCTCCCCATGTCCAAGAAACCCATCTTCTCCTCGGCTGTCTACAAAGAAATGGGGGAAGAGACATAACAGAGTGAGTTTTACCAACCCCCAGTGTCCTCTGCAATGTCACAGACATGCACAGATCTGGGTATCCTTTGCTATCTATAAAAAGCTGTAGTTAAGGCTGTGCCTGGGATTTGAATGATTCTTGAAACCATTAAATAGATTCTTGCTCTGAAGCCCACAGAATATTAATAACTTTCAGTAGCTGCAGTGTCAAAAGGATCATACAGTCTCAATCTTATTTGGTAAACACTCTCTGTTTAAAAAAAAAAAGCAAAGAAAGAAGAAAGAGATTATTTAAGTGTTTCCAACAAAAGCCTCAACAGAGGCCCTACTCTGAATGGACGCTGCTGCCTGGGGACAAATGTCAACACAGTTCAAGCTTTGTTAAAAGGACTGAAAAGATCTGCGAGCTCGCACATGGGCACGCTTATGGCCTGCATTAAGAAAATCAATGTACAATAACAACACAGCATTCACATCCAACCTGGCCAATACACTTCCAGCAGATGTGACAATCATATTTTGACAGTTCAGATAGCTGATAACGGATGGCAAAAGAAATTTCTATTTGACATGGGACCTGAGTTTACACAATTACAGCCCCTCTGTTTGTCTGGGCCACATTAAGGATGCAAAAAGCAAAGAGAACAAACAGAAGCCAGTATCTCAGTGTAATCAATGCAAAGTGGTACAAGCCCCATCAGTATCATTCTACTCTACTTTTAATTTTTATTTGCTTCTGCATGTAATAGTATCCAAAAGAATAAATTAAGATTCTTGCAGTTCTCTTTGCTTCCCAATTTGCCATTTTTTGCTAGCCTTTTTGTCATTTCAAACACATTTTTTTAGTACATTATTCACCTGGCTAATGAAAGAAAGGAAGGAAAAATGAATAGAAAGCTTTGTTGTAAACGGAACTGGCATTTCACTCAGGCATTCTGAGCAGCTCTGACATTCAACACCCTTGTACCTGAAACTCCTGGACATCTCCCAGTCAGGCAGGTCAAATAAAGCTGTTCCTTGGGGGATACTTTAAAACTACTTGTAACGTGTTTTGATTTACAGATTATCAATTCTGCTGAGCAACAGAGGGACACATTTGGGAGTCGCATAAACAAATACATTCAACTGTGCTGTGGATTAACCTAAAGTGACTCATTTATTTAAAAATCTGCCTACTACTTGTCCTCATTGATTAAATGCCCTTAAGAAAGTAAGTCTGATGAAATGAAAGCCATTAAGATGCAGCACACCTCCTCCGCTCCTTTTGATGGTTGACACATTCCCTGGAGTGGGAGATTGGACGGCTGATAAGCTAACACTGAATTATAAGCACTTTGTGGAATGTCACTGGCAAATGAAAGATCTACTGTTTTGCTTGCAAAGCAACCGTATGCCTTAACAGCACAAAAATGGACACGGTGCAGAATTATTTCATTCTCTGTGCTTAGAATATAAACGAGTGTGTACACCGTGCGTGCATTTTCACAGCAGAGATCAGCTCAGAGCCAGCAAGGCTTGTTCCTGGCTGCAGTACCATTGATCACGAAAATAGAAGGGCCTGCCAAGGACTTTGTCAACGTTGTCAGGACTCCAGCAAGCATCGGGTGATTTTGCTGTTGCTTGCTGTTACCTGAGCTTTCTTAGCATGGAGAGGGGGATGTGCAGGGTGTGAGAGTGTGTCGGTGGTGGTACTGGGGCATGGCGAGCTTAAATGGAAAACTCTCTCTTTTTTGGAATCAGAGATGTAAACAACATTTGAGTTGCGGTGGAAAGAGTGCCAATATGAAGTTTGAGCCATGTCTTTCCTTACTAGCCTGTGGCCTCTAGAGAAAATCACTTCAATTTGCTGAGCCTCTAGTTTCTTCAGCTGAAAAATGGGGCTAATAATGTTTGGCTTTTATTGGATTGTGGAAAGAATGGCACAGAATAATCCACAAGAACATGCTCTGTAAACTGTCTAACACCACACGAAGGTCAGAGGTCACCACAGGCTGCAGTGAAGGAGAGCACCAGGTGGTGTTTGCTCCCAAGCAGAGGACACCCTCACATGGGCAGGGGCCTCTGCGCCGCCCAGGCTGCTGTGTCCTGGTCCTTCCATCAGGTGTCCGGCAGGATCAGTGTGCGTACCCAAGCCCAGACAGAAATACCTGGAAGACCCGGAACATAGTTTAGATTAGTAATCAACCCAACTGTCTGAAATAAAAAAATAAATAAATAAAGGAAACCCTGAAGTGCAGTGAAATACTAGTACATTTTGGAATTGCGTCCACATCAAATTAGAGACCATCCTTGAGGAATATTTGAACTATTTTTTTGTTGTTGTTTCTCTTTATGAGCAACCCAAAATTCTTTCAAAAATCTTCAATAGAAAGTTATTTTTAGGTTTATCCACATAAATGTTCATTTTCCTTAAAATCTTTCTCTTGGGCCATGCCTCCTAGGCACAGATATTATTTTTTCCAAAGATTACTTTGATAGCATTATTTGTTGCAAAACATCTGTGGGTTAGATCAGGAAGTATTCAGGGTTGAGCAGGCTCATACCTATCTCTATGAGGATCTCACAGGGTTTTCTCTCCAAGGCTGATTCTAGAAAGGGCTTTGGCTGGCCTGTTCCAATCTGAAACTCATGGGTGAGTGATATGGACAGTCCTATTTAACCCTGTGGTGGCCACAAAATGAACTTGGTTCTGGTTTTCACTTAGCCAAACTGCTAGCTGTGTTGCCCTGGACTTATCCCTTAAGTTCTCTCATAATAATCCTAACAATTATGATAACAGTAATAACAATGGTGACGACTTCTAATTACTGATTGCTTCTCATGTGCCAAACATTTTTACCCTGACGAATACATTGTATCCAATATAATTCTCCTAAGATCTGACATATTGGGTACTGTCACCACGTTATCACGCCTGTGGTATCTGTAGAATCATGTGCTCAGATTCCACATTTGGTATATTTGAAAATAGGAGTCATAACTCAAGTCTGGGTGAGTCCAGATCCTGAGCTACATCCATCCTACTCACCTTATTGGGCTCTGGAGAATGTTAAATGTGATCATGCCTGTGAAAATAATTCTTTAAACATTTATTTAAAAATTATTTTGGTAAATAATTTCTTATGAAAAAGCTGGAAATCACAAAAGGAAGTAAAACCCAGTTGTAACTAACTCTATCGCCTTTTATAAAAAGATACAAAGTAAACATTCCAAGTCCCTGCCTCCCCCTCCCACCCCAGCCCTCAGAGATAAACGCTTGCTAACTGTTGTTTTGTGTGCACTTCTGGACGCTTCTGCTGATGAAAGTGCACTGGAAACTCGGGGGTTCAAGTGTCCCGCGTGTAGTCTGGGCTGCGGGGGACGACGGGCGGGGGGGCTCTGCAGGGGGGGTCCTCTGCGGGA
>VSMD01092535.1:0-21840 GCA_008750895.1 Mirza zaza | reverse complement strand
TATACCCACATATTGCATTAGATAGAGAGTAAGAGAATAAAGAGGAGATGAGAAGGAGCTCAATGAAGGTTTGGATAGCCTGTTTTCTAAAGATTTTGAAGACAAACTTCCCACACATTATGCCTTACTTGATTTAGTGCTATTTCCAGCAGGACAACACATTATGTGACTGCTTGTGGTTTTGATTTCTTCATTCCCTCATCTGAATCCCTGTCCCCAAAGACATGAAAATATGCCCTTACCACTCTTTTAGAGGAACGCAAATAAAATTCAGCTGTGTTCACCACGGTCTCTAGAGAATTAAGAGCAATGCTCGGGATAGAGGAAATTTGGGGATGTGGTTTGCTTTCCTTGCCAAGGGAGGAGCATTTGAGATCTCCAAGAGCCAAGTGAGACCAGGGTGCCAAGGGGAGGTGTGAGCGGTTAATCAAGCTCCCTCCTGAATAGGGATAACGATAGCTTCTACTCTATGGCACCAGAATCTGTAAGAGTCTCAGCAAATAGTTGCTGTTTGAATGAATAGCATTGTAAAGATTGAATTAGTTTTTATGCATTAGTTTTTACAGAGTGTCTGTGACTTATAACAAGTACTATATAGATGTTAGGTTTTGTTTCAGTTATTTTGTTTTGTTTTTTCTGAGGGCTAGAATTAGGACTCATAATTACATCTTGCAGTTCAAGCTTCTTATCTATAATGGGATTATTTTATTTCACAATATAAAATGGGTAATGCTAAAAGATAGGTTGACAGAGGCAAATCCTGGATCACATTATAGCAATTTTTCAATGAATTCAGTTAGAGTAGCTACCAGTCTGAAGCTGTGTAGATCAGAAATGCCTGTCTTGACAGAACAGTAAGAGGCCAGATCCAACTCTTACCAGCTGTCTGATTCTTGTCTCCTTTTTCTGCATTGCAACAACTATTTGCATAGTGTTTTAAAGATTTCTGATAGACTCAAGAAATGCATGTGCACTATTCCATTTGGTCAAGGTTTTTCCTTACTAACTTAGTAATTATAATATAACTTGAATATTTTATTAACCATGATAATTCAATTGCAGAAATGGGGCCAGAATACTTCAGATGAATTAAGAAACTCTCTGGGTCCTTCCCAAAAGATAAAGAGAACTTGGACTTTTTCTCTCTTCTGTGTTTGTATAAAATTTTCTAAAAAGTCGTATGTGTGTTTTCTTAACTGTCTCAGTCTTGTGGTTCAGACGGTAAGATGTTGACTCCCTCCCGGGGGGGCAGGGGGGGGTGTAATTCCCACCCTGAGAGGAGCTGCTGCAATTCTTGCTCTAGAGGCTTGGCTGCATCTCTGACCCTGAACACTTTAGCTTACACAGGAGCTGGCACCTGGTGGCTCATCCACCTGGTCTGCAGCTCTGTCTCTTCCTCAGCTGTAAGCTGTGCGTGTTCTCCATTAGGCTTGTTTCCTTTTCTTTGGAGTTAATGCTCTTGCTGGCTCCACATTTCCACTTCATGCTGTTGGTTTTCCTGACTTAGGAGTCATGAAGAAGATCAATCCAAGTAACGGTAACCAACAAACTCCTGATCTATCAGATCATCTGATGCCTGGCACACAGTAAGTGCTCAAGACATATCTGTTGCCTTTTTTTACTTTTGAACTAGAGGGACAAAAACCACTGGGTAGAAGTTAAAGTATAGATGGTGTCTTCCTCTCCTTAACCCCCTCCTAGCCATGTCAGGACTTTGTACTTGGTTGGACTGTATGAAATTGCTGCTATTTGATGGATTAGGCCTTCCCATACAGGCAGCTTTATGATTCAGCCGATTTCATGCTGCTAACCAGCCTGATGTTCTGTATGTAAAGAGTTCCCACTCTCATAGTATTGGTCATAGGGTTGTAGGGTGACCAGCCATCTTGATTTACCCAGGACCGAGGTGCTACTATGGGGTGGTCAGACTTTCAGTGCTAAAATAAGGTGAGGTCACAGAAAATTGGTGCTAGTTGCATATCTACTCATTGCACTGCAGTCAAATTCTACTTTCCATGCTTCCTTATTTCCTAAATGTATAAAGAAAAAATGTCTAAACATATCATAATAATATAGCAATAGGTTAGATTTATTGAGGGCCTACCATGTACAGGCAGCTGAATTAATTTGTTTAATACTTCCAATACTTCTTAATCCTTCCAATAATTCTTCCAATAATGCTTATCTCCATTTTCCCAGTGGGTGAAGGGAGACACAGAAAAGCAAAATAACCTGACCGAGGTCACAGAGCCTACAGTGGTAGAGCAGGAGCTCAGGAATCTGAACACAGGAATCTGAGCCTAAAGTAAGTGCTCAAAAGAGGGATTCTCACTTGTCCTTTCCTGAAGTGTCTGTGATTCCTACAAAGCCTGTCCATGGAAGTGGTCCCGGAGGAAAAGGAATGGGAATGGTTTTCTACATTTCTCTCTGGCTTTGCTCTTCTTCCTTCTCCTCCCACTCCCATGCTCCCAGTATATACTTTCAGTTAGAGCCAGTTAGCCTTGGTGGTGCCACAGCCTAGCCCCAGCTTGGTAACATTCTCTGGCCCTGTCTCATGAGCCAGGTGGCCCTGCACACCACCTGGCTCATGACATGAGGTGCCACCCTCTGCCCTACTAAGCCTGTCCCTCACCTCTGCCTGGACCACTGCTCCTTGCAAAGCAGTCTTATCTGTGGCTCTTGCAGGCCCTTGGTCTGCCCTCACTGCTGAGGCACTGAGGGGAGGAGGGTTAAGCATTGGGAGGGAGGTGGGCCTGTTGCTAGATCTTGGAGAGTCTTGAATGTCATGCTAAGCAGTTTGGCTCCGCAGGCAGTGAAGAGCCAGCCAAGATTTATAAGCAATGGTATGAGCACATCTGTGTTTTAGAAAGATAAGATGGAAGATGGACTGGAGCAGGAAGTTTATAGGATTGTCTTCATTATATGAGACCTGACAAATTCTGATGCAATACCTCTAAGCACATACTGTGTAGCACCAAGACAACTAGTCAATTAAATGAAAAAAATCAATCCAATTCAATTCCTTCAGCCTTGTGCTACTCTTCTCTGATTTTTACTCTTCTGAACAAAGAGAAAATTCTAATAAAAAAAAAACAACAAACTGTCAAGTTTTGTCACCTGTTAATTAAACACTTTAGCCATATTATAGCCTGCTATACTCCTACATAGCTAAGGTGTTTAGTTAAAGTGTTAACATTTATGAATCTTACGGTAAAGCTGAAAAAGGAACAGTGAGGTCACATTACATGCTATCTGTGAAAAATGGTAAAAAGCAAAAAGAAAAACAAAAATATTGAATCTTTGAGAGAGAAATGCAGATGCTGAAATATGCTATCAAATAATCTTATCACTGGTCTCTACAGGCTTATAGATTCCAAGTCATATATGTCTAAAACTGCATGGAAGGGGTTTCAGAACTAAAGATGACAAAAACCTACTTTAAAATAAGAAAAGAGCTCCCCAAATAACCCTGATTCTTATTACAGGGCAGATCTGCTTTAAATGAATATAACAGTTATCTGTGTACAGTCCTTAGTTCCCCAGGGATGCCCTAGCCCCTGATTCCACAAGAAGCTTGATATATATTTCAGCACAGAAGATAACATACACTTTGCCCTGAGACTTCCTTTTATGCCTTGCTAAGTCCAGGATCCTTACAATGGCTGCCAACTCTTAATATTTCAAAGACTGTCTATATTAATATCTTTCAAAGCCCCAAACCCTGGCAAGGAAATGAAAATTGTTTTTGAATCTGCTTCAAGAATTAATATTAGAGAATAGGAGGTTTTTCCTCTCAGCAAATTGAAGCTGAATAAATTGTTCTCTGTCTCCTTAGAAATGGAATTGGTTGCTGGAGGTGAGCTCTGCTGTGAGACGCAGCAGCGCTGTGAAGGGACAGTGTGGGGGCTGAAATGGGGGCTTCCTTCTCTTAAATTATTAAGGGGCAGGTCTGTTTCTTTAAACCTGATGTAGATGCTAAAATGCAGGAAGTAAGTATATTAGTTTGGAGTTACATTAAAGACCACTGGAATTGCTGGGCTATTACTGCTTCTTTTTGTATTTTACCAAGTGCCCATGGAGCAGCCTGCTCCTAAGCAGTCCCCACTGCTGTGACACAGGTGAATCGAAACCCCCGTGTGCAGAGCTACAGATGGCTCCATTCTTTGGAAGGAGAGAACAAACCCAAGAGACTTGTGATTCTTCTTTGCATCTGCTTTGCCCACCCCCTTCCCCAAATAAGCAGATATGTCCATGGTTTGAGGGTCTCATTTCCCTTGCAGATTTAAAAGACCCAGGTTATCACAGCTACTTGCCAAAAGCTTTCAGAAATGACTTTGATTTAGTTATTTTTCCTGTTTATAAAAATAACATAATTCTCATAGTATATTGGTAAATATAAAACAGAATAATGAGCCTAGAAGAAAATCCTGCTGCCTAAAGGCAACCACAATAACTGCTATAATTTTGACATTTTTGCCTTCCAGTCTTTTGTAGCTATTTTAATTTAGTCAAGAATAAACTGTATGTTTACAAGTTTATATCCTGAACTGTCTGCTTGATAGTTATAACTAAGCATTTTCCTATCAATTCTAAGTCCCCTTTTTACTTTTGTTATTATTGGCCAAATAACTGTATCTAGAAACCATTTACTTTTCTTTTCTTACAACCTGAGGATTTTGATAATTTCACTCTTTCTTGTTTAAGCATCCATTTAAATCAGATTCAAAAAAAAAATTCGTTGACACTATCTAAGTGAAGGGGTGTGTTTTGAAGGGAAAAAAATGTTTCTTAGTACTCACAGGCTCAGAAATATGCTCCAAGGTTGTGATGACATTTGAATGCTACTTCTCAGAATAGACAATGAAGTGCTTCCCCGGGAAGACTCCCAGAGCAAAGAGAAGCTTGTGGGAAGATTTGAAGGACGAGATTCATGTGGTACCTCAGAATTCCAGAGAAAGCATTAGTCACTGGGCTGACAGAGCCAGATTAAAGTCTTCACTTGCCACTTACTTGCTGTATGATCTTGCCTATGTCACTTCATCTCCCTAAGCCACAGAGGCCTCATCTGCAAAATGGGTGAAGCTGTACCTACCTCACACAGGGACACTGCTTACAATATATAGTTCTTACTGGAGCTCTGTCCTTGCTATTCATGATGCAGTCTTTTATTTTTTATGCAATCAAATTTTTAATAACAAAGATAACTATATTTTTAACATGGTCCAATATACTTTGCTAAGAGTCCAGATTTTTAAAAAAAGTATCTTGCCCAACAGTACAATCATACAGCTTTGTACAGAACATTCCATAGATCAACAGAAAATAAATTTGAGCACAGAAATAAAAAATATTTAAAGAGAATCTTTAAGCAGCATTTCTGCAAAAGACATATCTTGTACTGATTAAATATCTACAAGTGCTTTTCCTTTACAAACTACATATATTCTTAATAGACTAAGTCATTAAAATGCAGTCTTTTTATAGTAGTTCTGTGTTCATTTAAATGATAGTTTATGAAAACAGATAAATAACATTTAACATCAGCCTTAAAAATATAAGAACCTTTTTTTAAATTAACTGCATCCTCATTTGGCTAGCATTTTTCATACAGGTAACCCATATTTTGCCAAGGCACACAATTTCTTTTGATATCTGCATAGCATTTAGTATGCTTTGTTCATTATCTTAGTCCATTTTCTTTCTGTATCAGAATACCTGAGACTAGGTAATTAATAGGGAGAAAAGTTATTTAGCTCTCGATTTTGGGGGCTGAAGATTCAAGATCAAGGAGGTGCTGGGTGGCTTCTGATGAGGGCCTTGTGCTGCAGTGCCATAACATGGTGAAGTGGAAGGGGACAAGCGCATGTGCAAAGAGGCAAAACAGGAGGGGCAACCTTGCTTTACAGCAACCTACTTTCATAGGAACTAACCCATTCCTGCAAGAACTTAAAGGCACCACCTTTCAACACTGCCTCATTGGGAACCAGGCCTCAACATACGTTTTGGTGAAGACAAACTACTTTCAAATCATAGCATTCATCTTGGTAGAGACATAGTCTCAAGAAATCTAATTCCATAAATTTGTCATAGTGGTGGAGGCTCTAAAAAGTCCAGATGATTAGTATAGATAAAATTCTAGGGGCTTATTTCAAAAAATACTGTCATGCATTTTCAAAACACTCATTGTCTTATAAAGAAACAACATAGTCACCACATAATCTTCCCTGTTTATTAAGCTGATCCACTCTTTCCTCTCTCTGTACATTCTCCAGTCCTCTGCCTTCCTAGTTATATTCATTGATGATCTCACTCTCAGCTAGGCTGAGACAACCCAGGCCATCAGTTGGATGGGAAGTCTGTACACCTTGATCTCCCACTCAGTTCAGACTCTTTCCCTCTCCTATCTCAGCAGGGACTTGGATCTCTTCAGAGACTTGGGTCATCCTTTCCCCCCTGTATCTTCAATCTCTTGATTTTCCCTAGTTGTTTCTCCTCAACACAGCATTTGTCACTGTAGACAACAGATACACTCTTTAAACTCTCTCTTCACTTGATTTCTCTGAGACACCCAGCCCTTTCCTGATCTTCCTCCTACTTTCTGGTCTTCCCTTCTCAGTCTTCTATCTGCTCTGCTGAGGCATTAAAGTCTACATTCAGAAAGAACCCCCAAATCATGTCCTCTTAGCATGTCACAAAAAAGGAACAGTATCGTTAGATTTCATTGTTTGACTTAGGTAAAAGAGAAATCTATATTCAACTCTTCTTTCTTTTTATATAGCTTGTGTGGCAGGACTAAAAACAAATATATGTACTGCCAATATTTTGTCACATTCTCATTGCATTTTTACCTCAGGTATAGATAATTTGCACAGTACTGTCATGATGTATTGTCTCCCAACAATAAATAATTGAGAATCCCTATGTGCTAGACACTGAGGGGAATACAGAAAAACATAATGATAATGGTTACCCTTCATTGATCCCCTCATGTTTGCCAGAAGGTTTACATAACAACTACCTTGAACAATAGGTATTAAATTCCCCAGTTTTACATGGAATGATGTCGGCACATTGAGTTCTCAAGTTCACACAGCTGGCAACCAAAGAGCTGAGACTGAAGCTGTGTCTCTCTAAGTCAGCGTTTTCTTTACATGACTCAACACTGAGTATAACAGATCCTGAGAGGCACAAGTTATGAGGAGGAGAGATTACTGTGGTTAGCTTTCAATTTTGTTAAAACTAATTATATATTTATGTGTATTTATTTTCTTTTCCTAAAATTAATAAAAAATATTCAGTTCTTCGGGGTTTTGAAGTTTTATTAAAGGTAAAAATAAATTACTTCTATTCACATTTTCGTTCAATTTACAAATCAATTTTTTCTACCTCATAAAATCATGCCCTTTGGAAGCAGAGATAAGCATTATTTTGTGAAAAATATGGAAATGCATTCAGAATAGTTAAATGTGGGACTTTTGATAGTCAATCCCAAGACCGGTAGACTAGAAATGTTTGCACGATTCAGGAGGTACTGAATCTGTATCTCTCTGACAGCTCATTAATTATTGACATTTTCTCTTTTTCTCCCCATGGAACTCCAGGACCAGAAGAGACCTTGTTATGTAGTCCCCATATGAAAATAAGCAATGACATGAGACCCAAACGAAACCAGGGCAGGCCCAGAGAGATTCAGGATGTACATGTAATGAGAGGCAGGCAGTGGGCCTAATTAGAAACTTAGCAGACGCTGTATCTTCTATTAACCTTTCTCTATTTTTCAGGGTAATGTTTTAGGGCATGTTTTACTGGAATTTTAAGTATATCTCCTTTTATAATTTTTTAATATTTTTATAGGTTTCTAGTGTCATGATTACAATGGCAGGAAGTGGCAAGATTGTATAGACAGATACAAGGGGTGGTGTTAAACAGAGCAGGGAACTCTTTAATAGGTCTGGTTGTTTCCATGGCACCCTGAAAGTGCCCAATCTTTTGTTATCTTGGAAGCTGGTTATATTTGGTAGGAATACTAGATGCTTAAGATCTTCCTCCTAAGTAAGGGAAAACAAGAAGGAATGCTAAGTGACAACTCAGATGAATTGACAATGCATTGTAGAGGTGAAGTCTATTGCTGTTTTCAAATTCAGTGGGAAAAAGAGCTGGGATAACTTAAATGCCTGTTATGGCCATAGCAAGAAGTTATGGTGACCATCTAGGCTTTGCCATTTCTATATAACAAGAATGCAGCTCCCTCTATTTGACTATTAACTCCTTGATGACAAGAATTTTGTGTCTTGGCACAAGGTAGCCAATATTTGGAAATAAACGGAAATTGAATAAAGGGGATACAAATGATGGTTTTAAACTATTTTCAAGTTTGATTTATGGGCTATATTTATTTGGTAAATAGTTCTTAAATGTGAGCAACTGTATCTACAATATCTCAGATAGCATTGGGATATTCTAGATGGAGAAAGATGTATCCCCTGAGAAATTTAAACCTCAGGGTTGACTTTGTGAGAGTTTTGTGGTTTAAATTTATATGGCCTATGATATCCAAGGGACCCAAACTGAAAAATCAATTTAAAAAACAGTCTTAGATTGAAAATACTCTTGGAACAACTGGCAAAATCAAAGACAAAATATCTTTGGAAGGCCACACTCTCAGCCAAGGCTACACAGATGTCACCTTTGCTAAAGCCAGACCAACATTAACTCAGTTCAAAATTTAAAACACACAAGGAAACAAACCACTATGAGAGATGGCATACATGGTAAACAACAGAATTAAACCCCAAGATTTTCATGTAATAGAATAATTGGATAAATATTATAAAATATATATATTTAAAATGATTAAAGAAATGAAAGATAAAATATGAGAAAGGAATAGAAATTATTTTTTTTAAAAGGAGCAAACAGATTAAAGGGCTTTAAAGTCCTTATAAGAGGATATTCAAAGTAATTCATTTAAGCAAACATGTGCTATCATAGAATATATAATTTCCTACCCAGTGGAGAAAGAAAAAAGTCAGTCAATACAAAGAAGGCAGGAAATGGGAACAACAACAAACCCAAAAGCATAGAAAAGGAAGGGTAATTTGAAAGCAGATGGTAGAAATAAATTCAAATATATCAATAGTGAACAAAATTATAAATAAACTAAACTTGAATAAAAAGTGAAAAACTGTCATATTTGACTTTTTAATCTTTTTGTTGAAGTATAATAACACAAAGCAAAGGGTATATAAGTGCACAGCTTGGTAAATTTCACAAACTGAACTGAGCTGTGTAACCAGCATCCAGATCACAAGACATAATATTACCAGCACCTCAGAATCCCTCTCATGCTCCTCTCAGTTACCCCCCTACCTCCCTCCAGAAGGGTAGCCACCATCTTTACTATAATAACATAGACTTGTTTTGATTTCTAACTAGATTTGATTAGAGACATAAATATGAAAGTCTAAAATCATAAAATTTTCAGAAGACAGTCTTTGTCATTTTAGTTTGGAAAGAATTCTAAAGCACACAAAATATACAAAAGAAAAGATGAGTTAATTTGACTATGTTAAAATAAATTTTTTCATCAAAAGTCATAAAAACAATAGAAATTCTAGTCACAAACAGGAAAAAGTATTTGCAGTTTGACATATAACCATCAAAGGAGCATATCTGGAACATAAACATAATTCCTATAATTCAGTAAGAGAAAGATAAACTATCCATTGATTTGAAAAAAATCAACCAAAGAAATTAACAGGTGTTTCACAGGTGAGGAAATTTTAGTGGCCATCAGTATATTACAAAATGTTCAACATCAGTGATCACATGGGGAATTTAAATTAAAACCACAACTATCGGATTAGAAAAAGGAAATATATAGTATAATGGTTAAGAGCACAGACTCTGGAGTCAGACTAACTGGGTTCAAATCCCAGATCCATATACTATTTGTGTACTCTTGGGCAAGTCACCGTACTTCTTTGAGCTTTGGTTTCTCATCTATAAAATGAAGCTAATAATTCTTCCTACCTCATGAAAATATTTAAATGATTAAATGATTTATTATGTATAAAGTATGAGAAAAGGGCCTAGCATGTTGAGAGATGTATTTGCTAACTATGTCTTAGTTTGGGTTGCTACTACAGAATACCATGACTGGGTGGCTTAAACAACAGTGATTTCTCACAGTTCTATAGTCTGGGAAGTCTGGTAAATTTGGTATCTGGTGAGGGCTCTTTTCCTGGTTTGCAGATGGCTGTCTTCTTGCTGTATCCTCACATGGTGGACAGAGAGTGAGTGATGGCTCTCAAGTCTGTTCTTATTAGGGCACTAATGTCATTATGGGGGCTCTAGCCTCATAACCTCATCTAAACCTAATTACCTTCCCCTACCAATGAATGCCATCACGTTAGGGCTTAGTGAGGACTTCAACGTATGAATTTGAGGGGGACCAAACACTCAGTTCATAGCACTGTCAGCAATTATGATTGTGGAATGCTGTTAGTTAGATCTATTCTGTTTTCTATCTACACCTACTTCGTAGATAATCTCATTTAGACTCATGAATTTAAATACCATTTATTAACTGATGGTTTCCAAATATACATATCCATTCTGGACTTCTCTCCAAATCTATAGTCTTACATATTATTTGCCTTCTAGACATTTTGATGTAAATATTTAGTATGCATAGCAAACTTAACATGTCCAAAACTGACTCCTCATCCTTCTTACTCACCCTAAAACCCATGCAAGTATTACCTTCCTCATTAGTATCAATCCCATTCTTCCATTTGTTCAGGCCAAAAATTGGGGTGTCATCTTTGATTTGCTTTATTTCTCTTCCACTCTAATTTTGGTCCTTTAGCAAATTTTCTCACCTATACTTTCAAAATATATACAGAATTTTTTCTCTTCTGATCAGTTCCATTAGTAGCCTGATGCAGGTTACTAATATTTCCCACTTAGACTATTACAGTAACCTTCTAACTGGCCTTTCTACTTCAGGCTTCGCCTCCTATAGCTATCTCAGCATAGTAGCTAGAACGGTGGTGTTATAGCATAATCAGACTGTGTTGCTCTATTCCTCAAAACCTTCCAGTACCCTCCCATCTTCCTCCAACAAAGACAAAATTCTCATTAAGTTTTGTAGGTTTCTAGATCATCTGGTTTCTGATTGCCACTCTTATCTCCTCTCCTTCCATTCTGCTTCTCTGCTCCAAGCTTCCTAGGTTTCTTGCTGTTTCTCAGGGCCTTTGTGTTGTTGCTCACTCTAACTAGAATGTGGCATGCTCCTCTTGCAGATGTCCACCTGACTTGCTCCTCGACTTTTTTAAAAGATCTTTACTTAAAAGCCTCCTCTTAGTGATACCTTTGTTGTATGCTACCTGAAATTTCAGCACCCACCTCAACATTTTGTACGTCTCTTCCTGATTTATTTTCTCACCTTAGCTCAGTTCATATCACTATCCAATAGACTATATCTTTAAGTTATTAATATTTATCTTGTTTATTGTCTCCTCCACAGAATTTATGTCCCAAAAGGCAGAAATTCTTGTCAGTTTTGTTCAGTACTGCATCTCCAGCACCTAGAACAGTAGTTGGCCCATAGTAGGCCCTTAATAGCTTTTTGTTGGATGAATAAATATATTAATGAACAAACGTCAAGTTTTGGCAAAGGTAGAGCAACCAGAACGTTTACACACTGCTGGTGGAAGTGTAAATCTGAACAACTTTGGAAAACAATCTGACATTCCCTAGCAAAGCTAAAGATGAGTATACATTGTGATACAGGAATTCCTCTTCTGATAGATCCCCTCTAGTTAAACGCTTCATATGTGCATCAGGAGACAAGTACGAGCGCAAAGTCTCACCATTTGTAATAGCAAAGAACTAGAAACAACCCAAATGTCCATCAACAGTAGAATAGAAAAAATACATTTTCAGTTGTTTATACCATACAGCAAGGAAGATGAGTGAGTCATAACTACAGCAAAACAATACAGATGAATCTTAAGGACAAGATTTGAGCAATATATGCAGCATGATATCATTTATATAAATTTAAAAAAACATTAAAACCAAACCAAATATATTGTTCTGAGATACTTAGATATGCCACAAATGTTGCATAATGAAAGCAAGGCAATAAGGAACACAAAACATAAGATAGTAATTACTATGAAAGGAGACAGAAAGGGATGAACTCACAGAGGAGCATAAAGCAATTTTGAAATGTAAAGGTCATATTCTTTTTCTTTAACTGTGTGGGGGGATATGGAGATATTTGTGGTATTATTATTTATTTTTATATTGCACAGTTATAAGTATTCCATAATGTCTACTCAACATATGACAAATAATTTTAAATAAAAATCTAAAGAAAACCAAGGAAAGCAGTTAAAGAAATGGATAGGGTATTTATTAAATAGGAATTCCAACTTGTCAATAAACATGAGAAATTGCTCAAACTCATTATTAATCAGGGATTACAAATTAATAATAAGATAATATTTATGAGATAGACAAAAAGTGTTTAAGGTTGATCAGATTAGGTATTAGTAAGGTTTTAGGAAAATAGATAATCTAGCACACTACCCATGAAAAGGGAAAATGATATACTCTTTTACAGGACAATTTTATAGTGTCATTAAAAGTAATCATGTGCAAACCTATGACCAGCAAATTTACTTCTCCAGCATATTTTCAAAATGATACCATTTTTAAAACACATAATAACAGTAATGTTTTTATGAGCATATCTCTCTAAACAAAAATATTTTACACAGTTTGAGAAATGGAGGGACCAGAAGGGTTAACCAAAGGAAACTCTATCATCAGTAATGTTTTAATTTTTAAAAAAGCAGATTTATGTATTTCTTATTTAATTACATTTAATTTTATAAAAGAAATACAATAAAAGCTGCACACTAAAATTTCCCAGATGCAGCTAATTAAATATAGCATTTAATTGAAATTATAGCATTTATATCCTTTTGTGTTTATATTAAAAACCACAGAAGACTTAAATTTAATGAGTTAAGGTACCAGTGTTAGAGATTAAAAAAAGAACATGCAGAAAAAATTGAAAAAAATGCAAAATTAAGCAAAAAATAAAGATTAAAGCAGAAATAAAAGAAATTGGAAACAAAACTATAATAGAGAGAATCAACAAAGTCAAAAGTTGTTTCTCTGAAAATGCAAATAAGACAAATTTATAAGTCAAAGAGAGAGCAAAAATATACAATGCTGTAATAAAAGGAGAATGTGGGTTGGTAGAGTAAGTCAGGCCTTTAATCCTAGTACTTTGGGAGACTGAAGTGGGAGGATCACTTGAGCCAGGAGTTTTAAGACCAACTTGGGCCTTATACAGGGAGACCCATCTCTACAAAAAATTTAAAAATTAGCCTGGTGTAGTGGCGTGCTCCCCTAGTCCTAGCTACTGGGGAGGCTGAGGTTGAAGGATCACTTGAGCCCAGGAGCTCAAGGTTGCAGTGAACTATAATTGCATCACTGCCCTCCAGGCTTGGCAACAGAGCAAGACCCTGTCTCTTTTAAAACAAATAAAAATAAAAAAGGGGAACATGACCAGGGATGCTATGGGGATTAAAAAGGTAAGAGCATGTCATGTACCATTTAGGAAAATCTGAAAACATAGGTGAAATAGACAATTTTCTAGAAACTTGACTTACCAAACTAAACACCTAAATAGTTTTGTAACCAATAAGGAAATTGAATCAGTAAAAATTTACTCGCCCAAAAACACAGGGCCCAGATTGTTTTGCAAGTGAGTTGTACCTAACTTTCAAGGAATAGATAATTCAATTTTATACAAATCTTTCAAGAGAAAAGACTAAGGAGAAATGTACCCTAAATCATTTCATAAGGCTAGCATAATACGTCTGAAATTAAAACGAGTCCACGTTGGTAACAAAAATGAAAAATATATGCCATGCTCACTTATGAATAAAGATGTAAAGGTTATTAATCAACAAGCTAAATTCATCAACGTAAAAAAAGTACATAAATGCTAAGGTGGGTTTATCCTAAGAATGCAAGGGTACTCTATTATTAGAAAATTGTGAATAAAATTTACCACAATAACAAATGAAGAGAAAATATAATCTCAGTAGATTAAAAAAGCATGTAATAGAAAAGATTCAACACATATTGATCATAAAAGTTCTTGGCAAGGTATAAAGAAGAAGAATTTCCTTTATCTGATAAAGAGTATCTATTAAAAAATGTAGGAAACCCATACATGGTGGTGAACATTTGGAAGTGTAAACCCTTTTATAAACAGGCATACTTCATTTTATTGTGCTTCACAGATATTGCATTTTTTACAAATTGAAGGTTTGTAGCAACTCTGCATCAAGCAAGTCTATGGGTGTCATTTTTCCAGCCACATGTGCTCATTTCGTATCTCTGTATCACCTTTTGGTAATTCCCACAATAACTCAGACTTGTTTGTTTTTAGTATATTTGGTATAGGGCTCTGTGATCAGTGACCTTTGCTCTTGCTATTGTAACTGTTTTGGAAGCCATGAACTGTACCTATATAAGACGGCAAACTTAATAAATGTTGTGCATATTCTGACTGCTCCAATAACCAGACATACCCGCATTTCTCTCCCACTCCTGAGACAACAATATTGAAATTAGGCCAATTAACAATCCTACAATGGCCTCTAAATGTTTAAGTGAAAGGAAGAGTCGCACATCTCTCATGTGATATCAAAAACCAGAAATGATTAAGCTTAGTGAGGAGGGCATGTCAAGACAGCCCAAAAGCTAGGCCTCTTGCCGAGTTAGCCAAATTGTGAATGCGAAGGAAATGTGTTTGAAGGAAATTAAAAGTGCTACACACAAGTAATAAGAAAGCAAAACAGCCTTATTGCTGATATAAAGTTTCCATGGTCTGGATAGAGGATCCAACCAGCTACACCATTCCCTTAAGCCAAAGCTTAATCCAGAGCTACGCCCTAACTCTTTTCAACTCTTTGAGGCCTGAGAGAGGTGAGAAGGCTGCAGAAGAGAAGACTGAAGATAGCAGAGGTTGGTTTTTGAGGTTTAAAGAAAGAAGCCATCTCCATAACATAATAGTGCAAGGTGAAGCAACAAGTGCTGATGTGGGAGCTACAGCAAGTTACTCAGAAATCCTGCTAAGATCATTGATGAAGGTGACTACACGAAACACAGATTTTTCAATGTAGACAAAACAGCCCTCTCTTGGAGGAAGATGCCATCTAGGACTATCATAGCTGGAGAGAAGTCAGTGCCTGGCTTCAAAACTTTAAAGGACAGGCTGACTCTTGTTAGAGGCTAATGCATGTAATGCGGCTGGTGACTTTAAGTTGAAACCAATGCTCATTTACCATTCTCAAAATACCAAGGCCTTTAGGAATTATGCTAAATCTACTCTGCCTGTGCTTTATAAATAGAACAACAAAGCCTGGATAGCAGCACATCTCTTTACAGCATGGGTTACTGAATATTTTTAAGCCTACAGTTAAGACATCAGATAAAAAGATTCCTTTCAAAATATTACTACTCACTGGCATGCACCTAGTCACCCAAGAGCTCTGATGAAGTTGTAAACTGCTAACACAACATCCATTCTGCAGTCTATGGATCAAGGAATAGTTTCAACTTTCAAGTCTTATTATTTAAAAAATACATTTTGTAAGGCTATAGCTGCCATAGATTATGATTCCTCTGATGGATCTGGACAAAATAAATTGAAAACCTTCTGGAAATGATTAACCATTCTAGATTCCATTAAGAACATTTATGATTCATGGGAGGAGGTCAAAGTTTCAATATTAACAGGAGATTAAAAGAATTTGACTCCAATCCTTGTGGATGACATTGAGAGGTTCAAAACTTCCGTGGAGGAAGTAACTGCAAAAGTGGTGGAAATAGCAAGAATACTAGAATTAAGAAGTAAAGGCTGAGGATGTGACTGAATTGCTGCAATCTCATGATAAAACTTTTAAGGGATGAGGAGTTGTTTCTTAAGGGTGGGCAAAGAAAGTAGTTTCTGGATATGGAATCTGCTCCTGATGAAGATGCTGTGAATATTGTTGAAATGACAAAAAAAAGGATTTAGAATATGATACAAACTTAGTTGATAAAGCAGTGGCAAGGTTCAAGTAGACTGACTCCAATTTTGAATGAAGTTCTACTCTGGGTAAAATGGTATCAAATAGCGCCAACTGCTACAGAGAACTCTTTCATGAATGGCAGAGTCAGTCAATTTAGCAAACTCCATTGATCATCTTATTTTTTGAAATTGCCGCAGCCACCCCAACTCTCAGCAACCAGTCAACAGCCATTAACATCAAGGCAGATCCCTCCATCAACAAAAAGATTGTTACTCACTAAGGGCTCAAATGATTGTTAGCATTTTTTAGCAATAAAATATTTTTTAAATTAAGGTATGTACATTGTTTTTCTGACATAATGCTATTACACACTCAGTAGACCACAGTACAACGTAAATGTAACTTTTATATGCACTGCAAAATCAAAAAGTTTGTGTGACTGGGTTTATTGCAATATTATTCACTTTACTGCAGTGGTCTGGAACGAAACCTACAATATCTCTGAGGTATGCCTATAGTTTATTTAAGTATTCTCTTTTTGATCTATATTTCAGATGTCTTCCATCCTTTTTATTTTAAGCAGTGAACATCCTAGATGTAAATCTATGTATATTTGTCACATTATTGCCTTAGGCTAGATTTCAATAAATGTAATTGCTCAGTTCAAGGTTTTAGATCCTATAAAATTTTATTATATATTCCTAAATTTTCATGCAGGAAGATTGTACAAACTTTCAATGCCACCAAACAGTTCCTGGGAGTTTCCTTTTTATTCATTATTTTCATTCATCATCATTTATTGAGCATGATGATATGCTTAGTTCTCTGCTAGGAATTGGGGTTCAGTGACAAACCCAACAAATGTGGCTGGTGGCCTTGTGGAACTAACAGACTAGTTTGGGGGCTATTTGTATGTTCTTTAAAAAAATTGCCTGTTTATGGCTTTACACATTTTTATGAGTTTTCAGTTTTATTTACCAGAAGTTGAGATTCTAGAGGGTATTCAGTATCTGAAGTATAAGGGGTACAGGGAATGAGATCTCTCTGGGTAGAATGACTGTGCTTACTAAACCAAAAATAGAACAAATCGTGGAAAAACAGAATTATACTTAGCTGGGGACAAAACAACAAAATATCTGAAAATAGGTCAGCCCCAATAAATCTGAAATGTATGATTTCCTCACCCCAGGAAAGGGGGTGTGTGTGCCACATAACAGAGATGAAGGCACAGAACACACACCGCATCATATCCCCAGGTTTGCCCCATTGGGGTAATGCCGCACAGGCGCTCTGCCTTGTGGGTGATGCTTGTGCTAGTACCCCTACTACGGACTGCAATGTGACTCAAGTCAACCTGAGCATATCTCCCTGTACCCAAGAACACCTCCATACCATTTATCACTGTCAATCAGCAGCTCAAACTTCAAAAAAGGGTACAAAAATCAGTGCTGACGAGAGAGCAAACTAGCTTCGGCTGCTGGCTCCTTCCTCCCAGTCCAAACCTGGGGAGACGCCATAACTGAGAGGAAATGGGGAGCTGAGCAAGGAACAAAAACTGTGGTGGGACACCTGGAGAAGCCAGAGGCTGGACTGAAGTGGTGTGGAGGAGGCCGCGGCCTGTACGGTAGCCAGAAACAGAAGTGGGGAGAGAGATTCAGGTACCGATTTTAACTTCTGCCTTCACCTCTTCACCTCATTGTTTTGAGGTAGTTGTCGCCCAGCCTGCTGCCATGGTCTGGGGCATCCATTGCTGTGTGAGTAGGGTACAGAAGTTGAGGAAGGTGTGGGATGACCAGCTGCCCTGCTCTTGGGCATCCTGCACCCCTAAACCCCTAGGGCTGATGCAGGATGTCCTGGCAAGATTGTCTCTCCCCAGTGTTGCTTCATTCTGAAGATTTAAAGGCATATTCCTGACAGAGGAGTTACTCAGAGGAGTGAACAGACACCAGTGGTCAAAAATTTGGTGGTTCTAAGGGTTTTCTCTACTCTGGAGCTCATCCCTTCCCCTCTCCTGAAAATCACTGAAGGGACATTCCAGTGTGGGTATGGGCCTTTCCCTACACACATTGCCAGACAGGATTGACCCAGGAAAACATGACCTCACGGGCCAAAATAGCAAGGTGTGCAATGAGTACAGCCACTATAAAATAGGCCAAAAGCTCAACCTAGACTACATACAGGAGGTAAAATTATTGGAACGGACAGACCAAAAATTTAAAATAGACATAATTAGTATCCTTAAAGAGATAAAGAAGAATAGTAATAAGTAATAGTAATAAGAATCAGGTAAAAGAAGATGTAAGAAGAACCAAATGGAAATATTAAATTTGAAATATTAAAAAAAAATTGAAATAGAAGAAAAACAAAAGCTCAGAGCCTAGGTACTTTTATCTAACACAGGATGAGGATTGGTCAATTAATTGAAAAGTCAGTTAAAGCACAGAATCATAAAAAAGTGACACAGATACCTCATATATTTAATTTTTACTTATAATATATCCATATATACTCACTTGCCAATCTCTCAATAAAGAGGCAATGATTTTTCTTTGAATATTAGAGTTCTAGGTTGTCTTTCTTGCACAAAGAACATCCCAAATATATAGACCAGAATTTCCAGTTTTTATTTGTGTTTCCTTTATTAGTTCTGAGACGAAAAGTGAAAACATAGGCAAAGTAATATAAGTTAAGAATACTTCTATATTTAAATATATACTTTTGAAACATTCTATAATTGTCCCACTCACTACTAATTTAGTAGCATTTTATAAGCAATATAATTTTTTTTAGTTTTTCTACACCTTTAACTTAGTTTTTTGAAAAACATCAACTCTTTCATATTCGTATGTAATCTACATAGTTCAATTACACAATTACAAGCACTAATGTAAAGCAGACATATACAGACTTTGGAACAAGTGTAATTGACGCTTGTTAAGCATAAAATTCATGTGGTAGGAGCAGAAGTTACCTGGGTACACTGAGAATAACCTAGTAGCCATCAACATTTAGTGTACAGAAGACACTAGTATGTTTTACAGAAGAAATGGAGGATTAATTTAGAGAGTGGAGAATGATTAAGAGTTCCTAGTGCATTTTTATAGTAGATTTTTTTCCTCTGTATATGTATAGGATTTGTTTTGGAGTTAAACTAGTTTTTAAAAAATCATTATAAATACACATATAGTTCAAGAAAACTTCCTGAGAGATCTTCATGGGGTAACTTTGAAGGACCTAAACAGTTTGGAACATAAGTAAAATTGACCCCAAACAATTTTATTTTTGTTTCAAACTGTTGACCATTTTATGTCAAAGCTAAAGCTCTCGTTCAGAACTGATTTATGCATGCATGGTTTTTATGTGAAAATATAACTGCCTTCCTTGGAAACAAAAAGGAATACATTCTTATAGTGTAATAATTCATAATTTTTGACATTCTGCCTATATTATCAAGGATGTGCAGTAGCTTCAACACAAAGAGGCTTTACAGAGGGGAGCTTTATCAATCTCACTGAAAAGGAAAGCTCAATGAAGTTAATCATTGTAAAATAAAGAGTTTCTGGAATTTAATATAAGCACTGACAATCTACATTCTCCATATTTTAACTATTCATCACAAAGGAACAAGTCAAGCAAACTTAATTTTCATCAGGTATTGATTTATTGATATCCATGCCTTCATAAAAATCATTTGATAGCTGTTCTCCAATTGAATGGCATTATCCAAATGTCATATTTTTTGTCTTTCATTTTCATTGATTTCTCTGATTTATAAAAACTCTTTTATACCCTCCAATTTCTCATCATGCCTAGCAGAATCAATGTTCTACTCTAAGCTTCAAGCCTTCTATTGAATGCCTTTCCACAGTCCACTCTGCCATAGCTCAAAAATTGAATTCAAAATCCTCTGCACAATGAAAATGATTTTTAACCCTTTGTTATGGATTTTTATTTCCTTAGTTAGTCAAATCTATTAAATATATAACCCCCTAGAGAACAAATGATTAAGAGTTTGAATGTCACTGTTTACATGTTGTATAAAGTTTAGCGCTATGTATGTGCATTAGACTTAAAATCATATTGAAATACACAAGAAAAAAACATCTGTGCCTCTTTACCTTTTAAATAGTGAAATGCCTACCTCTGTGTATTATCCAAAAGATAATCTCTAAACAAAAAGGAAAAGGTGAGAATTCAGTCAAGTTAAATAGCAAATCAGTTTAATTAGTCTTCATACTCTTTTACCTCAAAAATAGGACATGGGGGATTGGTGGTAAAACAATTTTTTTTCTGGAAAGTTCTCATTACTATTGTACCATTACAACAGAGTATATAGAATTACATAATTTAGAAACTTTATCAAAGCAATTTCAATCTGACAAATACACTGAAATAAGTGGCAATATTTACAACATTGCATAGCATAACAGCATAATGTAAAGCAAACAAAGCTCTTGAAATCTTCAAGCTGATTATATAACTGTTATTTCAGACATATGCTTCAACTTCTGACTCTAAAATACTGTAGACAAAGCCTGTTTGAATAAATACTGGTTTGATTCTAGTGCAGGGGTGGGGAAACTTTTCATGTTGGAAGGCCACATTAATTTAACTATAATCCAAAAAGGTTGCATTGAAAAAAACCTCAGACATACTTAAAAATATGTATTATTTCGTAAAAATCTAACTACCGTGTACTTCATAATTTCAAAAAATGAAAACTATTTGTTAATTTTAAAGTTAACTAACCTTTTAATGACTCTACTGTGTCTGCTTTTTGTTGGAAAACATTTGAATATTGGGTTGCAGCATGGAGGTCTGCCAGTCATTTGTGGTCTTAAGGGTGGTCTTGATTTGGATTAGGTAGGGAAATGTAGATTCACAGAAGTAAGTGGTTGAAAAGCAAGAAAGCATTGTTCAGGCATGTGTCAAATGTCGTGGCCCGATTACAGAACGGGGGATGACATACACAGAACATATACTTAAGACACAGATAGACAGAATTGGCTGCAGCCCTGGAAGAAAAAAGGACACAGAGACGAGAGTCGGTTTCGGACTGCAGCACCGGAAAAGTGTTTGTCAATTTTATTATATACAGTTTGATTGGGCAAGCGTCCCACAGCTATTTTCTCATGCCATCTACTTTCCCAGCTACTTTTGGGTACGTGACTTCCCACGGCCAACAACACCTGCTTTTCCAGTTAAAGCAAAAAGCATGGCCTTCTGCAAGAGATCTCTTTGATGTTTTGCACCGCTTTCGGATAACAAACAATCTTGGCTCGAGTGGGAGACCTTGAATTCTAGACCATCTTGCAAGTGCCTAGCACCGCGTGCTGGTTACCAAGCAACCTTGGCTTGCATGCAAGGCCATAGGTTCTTGGTCATTTGCCTGGAGAAACAGTTTCTTCAGCCAGTCAACAAGCCACGTCCTGCTAATCGTGGGAACAAGCAATGGGCTCCCGTTCTGCTGACTTGGGGTCTCAGCCAATCTGACCTGGGACGGCTCACTTCAGCTTCCTTCAGTCAAAGGCATGAGTTTCTACTACATTTTTCGATGTTTCAATTGTATCTTTCTTAGCATCAAACAATGACTTTAAAATATCATCTACTGATAGCTCGATCAATTTCATCTGTAGTTCTTTAGGTGCCTTAGTGATATCAGCTAGGTGAGGCTGAAATGCTAATTTGAGTGTGATGTCATGATTCTCAAAGTCAGTGAACCTTTCATTGT
>VSMD01092534.1:0-42559 GCA_008750895.1 Mirza zaza | reverse complement strand
TGGGAGGCCGAGGTGGGCGGATCATTTGAGCTCAGGAGTTCGAGACCAGCCTGAGCAAGAGCGAGACCCCATCTCTACTATAACTAGAAAGAAATTAATTGGCCAACTAATATATATAGAAAAAAAAATTAGCCGGGCATGGTGGCACATGCCTGTAGTCCCAGCTACTTGGGAGGCTGAGGCAGCAGGATCGCTTGAGCCCAGGAGTTTGAGGTTGCTGTGAGCTAGGCTGACGCCACAGCACTCACTCTAGCCTGGGCAATAAAGTGAGACTCTGTCTCAAAAAAAAAAAAAAAAAGAAAAATGAGTCTATCATGAATTCTGAAGAAAATTCCTAGAGGTGAAGTAAGGTTGTGTAAGCCCCACAAAAATGGCAACAGAATTTTCTTTTATCTCCTCATTCTGCCTTGTTTTTAAGCCACTTTTAGTATCTCTGTGTAATATGATATGTTTTTGTATCTTGTTTATCATGCATGTTTGATCATATATTAGCACTGAGTGTTGAGGACCTACATCTTCAGATTCAGAGATCAAGAGAAAAGAAAAAAGAAAGAATATGTGTGTGTGTTGCAGTGAGGATATTTCTTATTCTGAATGCTTACAATCATCAGAGAAAAGGGTTTGTTGCAATATTCATTGCAACCAGGATGCAGCATTCTGAACATAAAAAAAAATTGAAGGAACAAATGGTGGTTCATAGTAACAAAGACTTCAGTGACTCACTGTAGAGCCTATCCCTCAGGCTTGCCGTCCCTGCCTGATCCTCCTTTCCCCGAGAAAGGAAATCATTTAGGAAGATAAATTCAGTCCCTTCTGGGTATTGTATTGACTTTTACACAGAATACTAATTTACACATAAATATAATACTCAATCAAAGTTTGGCCACAGTTTTTTTGTATAGTCACACAATTTTTGAAGTCTTTCAGATTTTGAGGATTATTAATGTAGTATGGCTTGTCTTCTTTAATGCCAAAGAAAGTAAGATTTCATATTTTCTATATGTTGTCTAGTGCAACCTGAAAAATAGATTAAAGTTGTGGCAGATACTTAAACTATAGAACAATTATTTTGAATAAAAACTTGAATATTCAGCCTGTTTTATTATTACTTTTATTTTCTTGAGGGTCAAGAATAAACAAGTGTCTATTAGCAGGTATCTCTGAGTCTGCAACAAGGACATAATAAAGCCTGAACAAGTGAATAAGAATTAAATGCTTTATCTTACGATGTTGTCCATGTGCTTGTGTTGTAATCATAATTCTGATGCAAGAATAAATTCATGATTCAGATGGAACCTTTTAAGATTTAATCAGCATAAGTTGTATATTACCCATTGTTTCCTCTAAGTATAAAAGAACTCTGTTGTGTGCCCAGTACTGTTAACTCTTTAGTTCTTTTCTAGTTCTGGATTATCCATAGGATCTGCATCTTTGCTGTTGCCACTGTTTTTCAGGCATATTCAAAACATGAGTGAGATAAAGACTGATGTCGGAAGAGCTCGGGCATGGATAAGATTATCTCTAGAAAAGAAGCTCTTGTCCCAACATCTCAAACAGTTGCTCTCTAACCAACCACTCACCAAGTAAGATATTGCCTTTTGATACGTTTCTGTTTCCACGACCTATGTGCTTGCAAACCAAATTGCAGAAGCTGACAAACTGGCTTCTTCACCACGAAGTGCTGATTCCTGTGCACATGCATTCTTTTCTAACAGGCATGTGCTTCAGAAACTCTGTCTTGACATAATGTGTGCTCATTTCTGGGAGGACACACCAAATTTCACAGCCAAAGGCCAGATTGCTCTGCTATAATCAAAAAAAAAAAAAAAAATAGTCCACACAAGCTGCCAGTAACATCTAAAAGATAAGTCGAACTTACGTAAACCTTATCTCATATTGTAAAAATCACAACAAAACTTCAAGTAGCATAGTAAAAAAGAGGTGGGGATGGGGCATCCACAGTAAAGCACTGCTTCTAAGAGTCTTGCCAATAGTTACATCCACTAGTTTAGAGCCGGGAAACCAATCACGTGCATGTCAATTAATTGTTAACTTTTTTGGTAGTTTCCCATTACTCTGTCAAGAAATCCTTTTGGATGAAATACATTGTCCTGGCCGGGCGCGGTGGCTCAAGCCTGTAATCCTAGCTCTCTGGGAGGCCGAGGTGGGCGGATCATTTGAGCTCAGGAGTTCGAGACCAGCCTGAGCAAGAGCGAGACCCCATCTCTACTATACATAGAAAGAAATTAATTGGCCAACTAATATATATAGAAAACATTAGCCGGGCATGGTGACACATGCCTGTAGTCCCAGCTACTTGGGAGGCTGAGGCAGCGGGATTGCTTGAGCCCAGGAATCTGGGGTTGCTGTGAGCTGGGCTGACGCCACGGCACTCACTCTAGCCTGGGCAATAAAGTGAGACTCTGTCTCAAAAAAAAAAAAAAGAAATACATTGTCCTTATATGTACATTAATGCTAATTTGAAGGCTAAGGACTTTGAGTTCTCAGGAGCAAAGGTATGCAGAGAATTCAACAAAGACCTCAAGCATGACAGTTTATTAGAATCCTCTCATGGTAACTCAGTGCTTTTTATAGTTTTTCATTTGTACATAATCACCTTTGAATTACTTATTCCTGGAGCATTTCAGAATGAGTCTTAGTGTCCAAAGAGTGGGTTTTTTAAGGAATGCAATATGGCATACAGCCTGTGAACCTGATCTTGTTCTCTTAAAACTGACTTTTTTCACCCCAATTATAAAAGTCACTCATGCCATTGTGACCGAAGTACAAAGAAGAAAATGATAATCATTTATAATCCTCTCTAAAGAAGAATACTAGGCATTTTGTGTTTTCTTCTATACTTTCTTCTATGCATGTTCTCTTAGTTAAGATTGTATTATGTCTGTAATTCAGTACCCTTTTTTTATAGCTGAACAATGTATCATACATTTGACTTCACTATAAGAGTTTAAACTCTGGGCCGGGCGCAGTGGCTCACGCCTGTAATCCTAGCTCTCTGGGAGGCCGAGGTGGGCGTATCCTTTGAGCTCAGGAGTTCGAGACCAGCCTGAGCAAGAGCGAGACCCCATCTCTACTATAAATAGAAAGAAATTAATTGGCCAACTAATATATATAGAAAAAATTAGCCGGGCATGGTGGCACATGCCTGTAGTCCCAGCTACTTGGGAGGCTGAGGCAGCAGGATTGCTTGAGCCCAGGAGTTTGAGGTTGCTGTGAGCTAGGCTGACGCCACGGCACTCACTCTAGCCTGGGCAATAAAGTGAGACTCTGTCTCAAAAAAAAAAAAAAAAAGAGTTTAAACTCTGAAGTCTCAATGCCTGTCTTCAAATACTGCCTTTACTATTAATATTTACCATTTGAATGGCTTTGGACAAGATAATTACCTTCTCTGTATTTCTGTTTTCCCCATCTACAAAATGATGATGTTAATAGACTTAGCTCATAGAGTAGTCATGAACCTTAAATATATTAATAACTATAAGACACTTGGAAAAGTGTTTAAATGTAAGTGCTTAATAAAATCTTTGCTCCCATTTCATATTGCATCTTTCGAACCGAGTCCTGAAAGTTAAACTAATGAGTCAAGGGGTATGACTGGTTTAAAATTGTTACCAGGCTGGGTGCTAGCCTGTAATTACAGCACTTTGGGAGGCTGAGGCAGGAGGATCACTTGAGGCCAGGAGTTTGAGACCAGCCTAGCCAACACAGTGAGACCCTGTCTCTACAAAAAACAAAAGTAAATTATCTGGGTGTGGTGGTGCACACCTGTAGTCCCAGCTACTCAGGAGGCTGAGGCAGGAGGATCACTTGAGCCCAGGAGTTCAAAACTGCAGTGAGCTATAATCATTCCACTGCACTGCAACCTGGGCAATGGAGTGAGACCCTCTCTCTAAAAAAAAAAAAAAAAAAAATGTTACCAATAATGCTTTCCTGAACTTTTCAGTTTCCCCAGTTGTGAGAATGGCTATTCATGGCCTCCTTGTCGACATTGGTCATCACTTTAGTTTGATAGATAAAATAGATTCATAGGGATAGAATTTCTCTAACTACTATAATAGTTAGGTTAAAAATGCTTTTGAGGCCAGGCGAGGTGGCGCACACCTGTAATCCTAGCACTCTGGGAGGCCGTCGCGAGAGGATTGCTTGAGCTCAGGAATTTGAGACCAGCCTGAGCAAGAGCGAGACCCCACCTCTACAAAAAATAGAAAAATTAGCCAGGCATGGTGGCACATGGATGTAGTCCCACCTATTCTGGAGGCTGAGGCAGGAGGATCGCTTGAGCCCAGGATTTCAAGGTTTCAGTGAGCTATGATGATTGCTACTGCACTCTAGGTAGGGTGACAGAGTGAGACTATGTCTCAAAAAAAAAAGTTTTTGAATTATTAATTTTTGTAAGATTAAATTTTCTACTCATTGTTTCTCTAAAAGAGTTTATTTTTAAACAAGACATAATAAAAAGAATTTCAAATACAAAAAAAGAAAAAAAGACATAATGAGAAATATACTACTGTCTTGTGTTTGTTTTTCCCTTTCCTAGGAAGCTTTATAAGCGTTATGCTTTTCTACGTTGTGAAGAAGAAAGAGAACAATTTCTTTACCATCTTCTTTCCCTCAATGCTGTGGACTATTTCTGCTTCACCAGTGTGTTCACCACTATCAGTAAGTCTAGAGAATTAACTGTTAAGAGTTACTGAGGAGACTAATAGAATAAAAGCATTTGTATTTTTAAAAGTGAGATATACCGTAGAATAGGTAGGCACTGTAACGCACCCCCAGATCTCCATTTAGGAATGAAGGATATTCCCCAGCTGCTGGGAGTGCTGCCAGAAGCCCTCAATTGTCAGTCTGTGGGGAGAACCTCACTGAAGAAGACTACCTTACCAGAGGTGATCCCTTGTGCCAGGGCCAGCCAGCATCCTGGGACTGAACAAAGGGCTGTTCCAGGGCTCCCCAAAGGGTCAGCTGAGAACTTCATTGAGACTGCATCGCAGCTCAACATTTCCCACAACCAGTCCTGCTTTCATCCTCACATGTTGATCCTAGGAGCAGTATTATGCGTGCTGATATCTGACTTAGAGTCTGTTTGCTAAGAAACGCAGTCTGTAATAGAAAATGTTACCTATCATAGATATTAAAAGGAAAATTTTATTAAATGTTCTAATATCTTAACTGAAACACATAAATTCAAAGAGTCAGTGTATGATAATAATAAACTTATATAAGTGGACATCATTGAACTTCGGGAGGAAATGCTGATTGGAGATGTATTTTTTATAGAAAGCTGAATTATAGGTAGCATTTATTCCATCTACCATTACTAATTCTTATTTGCAGTGGGTCCTCTTTTCTTACTTTGAAAAATTTTACTTATATCATTTGAAATTATGTTCAGCTACAAGTATCAGAAACTTGAAAAACAGTAGTTTAAACAGCTTAGTATTTTCATTTTCTTACATAATAAGAAGTCTCAAGGTAGTCTGCAGTGCCATCACAGACCCAGGTTTGTCCCTTTCCTCCTAGGCATCCTTATGTGTGCTAATCACCTCATGGTCTCAAAATGGCTGTTCTCAAGGCATCTTCAGCAGGAAGAAGTTCTGAAGGAATGCCAAGGAGGAAGGGACAGAATCTACTAGGAAAACATAATCTTTCAAAATATCCCAGTAAACGTCAGTCACATTTCACTGGCCAGGATTGTTTAGGTTTTGGCTTTCCAGTCTCTGGTAGAAGTAGACAAGGAAGAAGGGAGTTGGAATGGTATTGGGCCAACTTACAGTATCTGTCAAGCTACTAATAATTTATTAGGTTACTGCAGGCATAAGAATCTAAGATGTTATATATAGTTTTAAAAGAGAAGAAATAGCAGCAGAAGTTGTTAGGATTCCTAAGACGCTCCTTGTATTTGTAGATCTCTCATCATCTGAGTAACTTTCAATTTGAGGAATTCTTCATGAAAAGTTTTTTTGAATTTAATAATATTGCTTCTTTTATGTTCAAACTATGAAATCACTGTTGCGCATCTGTGGGCCCTTTGCAGGCACAGAGCTGCTGACCCTAAACAGGCCCTTTTCTGCAGCTTTTCTAATCCTATCAATGCAAGAAATGAGATAAGCCTCTGGCACCTAAAATAAAGTCTTAATGCTAACCTCTTCTGCTTTCGGTTTCAAAAACTATTTGATTCTGATGATTACTAAACCATGAAAGTAGGGCCTTCCTCTAACATTTTCCTTTCCTTCAGCCAAAATAAAAGGATAGAAAGGGAGGTTATTCACCTAACATAAAAAAAGTCACTTTTGCAAAATCAGAGAAACTATCCCATTCGTTTTACTACTCTAAGAGAACACTGAACCATGAGTTCATGTTGTGAGGCTATATCTGGGCACGTTGTCCAGTAAATGTTTTTCATCTTTTGTGTAGATCTTTCAAGGAGGGCTTCTGACACCCCCTCTTGTTACTGAATGAGCAGAAATCCCAAGGATACCAACAAAAAATATAGATTCTACCCTATTAAAAAAAAAGTATTGATTCTACCCTACTGTACCTTATCCAGTATGATTTCTTATTATGTAAGAAGAACGAAATTACTAAGCTGTTTAAACTACTGGTTTTCAAGTTTCTGATACTTGCAGCAGAACACAGGTCCTAACTGATTTAAGTAAATGTTTTTCATCTTACATGTAGATCTTTCAAGGAGGGCTTCTAACATCCCCTCTTGTGACCAAATGAGCAGAAATCCCATGGATACCAACAAAAAATATTGATTCTACTCTGTTCAAAATAAATAAATAAAGTATAGCTCTGATAGCCAAAATGTGCTAATGTATTTAAACCAGCCACCTTTTTTAAAAGAGAAGGGGGAACAAAATGTATAACTTTCTTGCACAAAGGACAGTGATGGGACAGTGACACCTAGTGGTTTGCCTTTGAAAAAGCCCCGAGAAGGAAAAGGTTTCACGCAGATCTGTTTGCACATCTTGACTCTTTCCTCTGGGGCCCTCTTAATAGCTTCCCAAGTTGTGGTTTGTAGACTTGATGGTATGTCCACAAATTGTTTATTATTCTTGGCATTGTAAATTGTGCTGTAAACCTGGGATGGGAAAGCTGTGAAGTGCAGCGCGTTAAAACAGTGGTCCCAACCTTTTTAGCACTGGGGACCCGTTGCATGGAAGACAGTTTTTCCAACATGAGGGAGGTGAGGAGGCAGAGCTCAGGTGGTGATGCAAGCAATGGTGGCTGTAAATACAGATGAAGGTTCCTAAGTTTCGTGGAAGACAACTTTTCCACAGGCGGGGTGGGGGAGCTCTGCAGCCTGGTCCTCGGGGCTTGGGGACTGCAGCTTTAAAGCATTGCCCAAGAAAATGAGCAACAACAGGATACTGTCCAAGAAGTCATCCTCCCCTCTTTTCATATGAAGCCACATCAGTATCAGTAACCATGTTCATTTGTACTTGATTTTGATACAAAATTAAATTTTTAAAAAATTAAGCAATGGAAACACTGTATAGTACAGTCAATGTTCATGTCCTCAGGTATTCTGATGCTAATGCTTGAGATTGTTTATAAATTTAATGGTGATCTATATGTCATAGGTACACGATGATGTATATGCTATGGAAACCACTACCCACAAGTATTGGGACTGGTGGTTTATGAACCAGACCTGTTTCTAGACAGGAAGAGGTTACAATCTTATCTTTCTGTGTTAGTACATCTTACTAGATCATAAAAATCAAATTATTGGTGAAAACCAACAGTGTTCTTAATATATGTTTTGTTATCAGGAGAATTTTATTGTAATTTTTCACTAATTTCTGTATTTTTCTTTTAGTGATTCCATATAGATCAGTGATTATCCCAATCAAAAAACTGAGTAATGCTATCATCACATCAAACCCTTGGATCTGTGTATCAGGAGAGCTAGGAGACACAGGAATAATGCAGATTCCCAAAAACCTCCTTGAAATGACTTTTGAGGTAGGCTCAGCTAATACTTTCCTCACTAGACAGTGTCATATGTAGTTTTACAGAAGGATTCCAGTTTTTATTTTTCATTTTTCCTTGAATCAAATAAAATAAAAGAACACTCAAGCATGCAGGATCATTTTTGTGATTATATGCCTGAAGTTGTCTTAAGCAGCTTATACTAATTTGTTTTGTGCTTTCAGTGTTGCTGTTTTCATTGTTAAACTCTATTTTTCGCTTGTAATGGTGTGCTTTGAGGCTTTACCCAGTCCTATCCCATGATTCCCAGAACCTAGCATAGAGCCTGCCAAGCAGAGAACATTGAAATAAATGTTTTCCCCATGGTGTTTCTCCTCCCTCCTATAAAATGCTCCCTGCCAGAACCTGGACATCCTTTGGCAAAAGTACAAGAGAGGGGCCGGGCGCGGTGGCTCACGCCTGTAATCCTAGCACGCTGGGAGGCCGAGGCGGGCGGATTGCTCAAGGTCAGGAGTTCAAAACCAGCCTGAGCGAGACCCCATCTCTACTATAAAAATAGAAAGAAATTAATCGGCCAACTAATATATATATAAAAAAAAAAAAAATTAGCCGGGCATGGTGGCGCATGCCTGTAGTCCCAGCTACTCGGGAGGCTGAGGCAGCAGGATTGCTCGAGCTCAGGAGTCTGAGGTTGCTGTGAGCTAGGCTGACGCCACGGCACTCACTCTAGCCTGGGCAACAAAGCGAGACTCTGTCTCAAAAAAAAAAAAAAAAGTACAAGAGAGCTGATACCCATGCTTACGGGTTTTAGGCCACATGGCGACATTTATAGGGTGATTCTATAAAAATGCCTCTCGATATTATAGTCAGTTTTCAGGTCTTACCTGGAGAAATAGTTCCATGTGTTTAACCTCACGTGCAGGTTGATCCTGGCATTCAGAAAGAATTCTTCCCTCCTCATGTTTCAGGAGGGAAGTAGTACTAACTGAATGTTCCATTCTCATGTTCCCAAGAGCCTGTTTTGACTTTATCCATGCAGTGGACTTGCAGCCCTCTGTATATAAAAGATTAAAACCCTTGGCTTTTCTTCCCCTACGAATTATGGAACATAAACTACATTATATTGGCCGGGTGTGGTGGCTCACGCCTATAATCCTAGCACTGTGGGAGACTGAGGCTTGAGCTCAGGAGTTCGAAACCAGCCTGAGCAAGAGTGAGACCCTGTCTCTACTAAAAATAGAAAAAAATAGCCAGGCATGGTTGCACATGCCTGTAGTCCCAGGTACTCGGGAGGCTGAGGCAGGAGGATCACTTGAGCCCAGGAGTTTGAAGTTGCTGTGAGCTAGGCTGACGCCACGGCACTCTGCCCGGGCAACAGAGCCAGACTCTGCCTCAAATAAAACAAAACAAAACAAAACAATCTCTAAATCCCATCACTGCTTTTTCCAAGCTCTCTTTCTCACATCTGCCTACTTATATTTCTGTCTCTGCTGCACAACTAATTCAAGGTGCCATCCCTCAGCTGGATCACCGTGATGCCTTCTCACTGAGATACAAAGAAGCAAAGTACTTTAAGAACTCTGCCTGGTGCTGTGTCTCACGCCTGTTATCCTAGCACTCTGGGAGGCGGGTGGATCGTTTGAGCTCAGGAGTTTGAGACCAACCTGAGCAAGAGTGAGACCCCGTCTCTACTAAAAAAACAGAAAGAAATTAGCCGGACAGGCCGGGCGCGGTGGCTCACGCCTGTAATCCTAGCACTCTGGGAGGCCGATGCGGACGGATCGCTCAAGGTCAGGAGTTCAAAACCAGCCTGAGCAAAAGCGAGACCCTGTCTCTACTATAAATAGAAAGAAATTAGTTGGCCAACTAATATATATAGAAAAAATTAGCCGGGTATGGTGGCACATGCCTGTAGTCCCAGCTACTTGGGAGGCTGAGGCAGAAGGATTGCTTGAGCCCAGGAGTTTGAGGTTGCTGTGAGGTAGGCTGACGCCAGGGCACTCACTCTAGCCTGGGCAACAAAGTGAGACTGTGTCTCAAAAAAAAAAAGAAAGAAAGAAATTAGCTGGACAATTTATATATATGTATATAAATATATTTATTATATATATGTATATAAATATATTTATTATATATATATATATAATTAGCCAGGCATGGTGGCATATGCCTGTAGTCCCAGCTACTCAGGAGGCTGAGGCAGCAGGATTGCTTGAGCCCAGGAGTTTGAGGTTGCTGTGAGCTAGGCTGACGCCAGGGCACTCTAGCCCGGGCAACAGAGTGAGACTCTGTCTCAAAAAAGAAAGAAAGAAAGAAGAACTCACAGCTCTGATGTTCCCATTCAGCACATAGTTAGTTAGAGTCTGTGATCTTTTCATTATCAGATTTTAAAAGCCAGAATTTAATTAACATTCATTTTTACTATTCCTATTATCATTGCTTTATTTTGTACGTGGTCCACAAAGGGCCAGTTAAGGACATTGATAACTGTGCCTTTATTACAATAGTTTTAAAAACTTCTAGTAGGTAAGGTTTAAAATCAGTTCTGCCTTAGTATTTTATCAGAAACAGAAAAATATCAGTGTATGATTTTATAAATCGATAGTTGTTTTCCTGACCTCTCTGTAACTGAATCTAAATAGCATCCTTTTTCTACTTCTTGAAATTCCTCATCCTTCAAGGCACAAATCACAGTTTCACTGATGTTTCTGGGATTCCCAAGTAGAAGTAACTGTTACTTCCCCAGCATTCTTCCAGCACTTATTTGTACTTCTAGTCTAGCACTTGTGCAGTCCACCTCATTTGGTAGTTAATGTCCATATGTCTCCTGTCTCATTATCTTGGGAGCCCCCTGAGAGCAAGGAATACATGTAAATATGTTTTTCTAGTACATAGCTGAGTACATTTTGCAGGGTGGGTCTCTGTAGTTGTTAAATTAGATGGAACCAAAGTGCCCCTACTAAAGCTAAGAGGTAGCAGGATGGGATCGGTTACTGAATAACCTAAGGTCCTGTCCCTACAGTGCCAGAACTTGGGGAAGCTGACCACTGTTCAGATTGGTCACGATAACTCAGGACTGTTAGCCAAATGGCTAGTGGATTGTGTCATGGTCAGAAATGAAATCACAGGACATACATACAGGTAAGTAAATGGCCTTGGGAGCTCAGAATTCTTTGTTTTGAGACTTTTCAGATAAGTAAATGTTTAAGGGTCCGGGCACCATGGCTCATTCCTATAATCCCAGCACTTTGGGAAGCTGAGGTAGGACAATCACTTGAGGCCAGGAGTTCAAGACCAGCCTGGCAACATAGTGAGACCTTGTCTCTCCAAAAAAAGAAAATAAGAAAAATTAGCAAGGCCAAGGATCCCTTGAGGTAAGGAGTCCAAGGCTACAGTGAACTCTGATCACAGCAACCTAGGTGACAGAGCAAGACTCTGTTTAAAAAAAAAAAAGTTTAAGAAATTATTTTCTTTCCAAAGCTCTTCTGCCTTCTGAAGTGTAGTTTGCTTTTTTGGGGGTTTATTTTGTTTTGTTTTTGTTTAAATAATACAAAATTGCCCAAAAAAATATTTTTTAAAAAAACAGATGGCCTTTGCTGCTAATGCTTAGTCCGTAAGTGTTGAAAAGATTGGTATAACTCTCAGGAGAAAAGAGAAAGGAAGCCTAAAATAATTTCAGTAAAATGGAAAGATCTTTTAGACTCTACTAGTTACAGCCAGCGTTACTCTATGAGAACATTCTCCTCTTTTTTCTGTGGTTTAACTCCTACATTAATATCTAGTTTGAAAATATTCTTTCAAACTAACCCTGTAATTTTAATACAGATTAAGTATAAGAAAATATTAAAGAATTATGAAGGGAATGATAACGATTTGTGGCTATATGGGAGAGTGTCCTTATATTTTAGAGATTCATAATGAAGTGTTTTTAGAGATAAAGATAATTTAAAATACTTCAACAAAAAATAAAAATGAAGCACATGACAAAATGTTAAGTGTCTAGGTGATAAGAAAGAATATGGGTGTCTAATATACTGTTCTCTGCTTTTCTGTATTTTGAAATTTTTCATAAATGACCCACAGGCACTAAAATGATGGGTTTCCCCATGGTGCCATCTTTAAAAGTCTGATTGAAACTAGTAAAAACAAATTGGTGATTCAGAAGTTTTGTTCTGTCCCACCAGATTCCCATGTGGGAGATGGCTGGGGAAAGGCATTGACGACGGGAGCCTGGAGAGAATTCTAATTGGAGAGCTGATGACGACAGCATCGGATGAGGACCTGGTAAAGCAGTGTAGGACTCCGCCGCAGCAGAAGTCGCCCACTGTGGCCAGGAGATTGAGCATCACATCACTGACAGGAAAAACTACTAGTAAGTACTTGACTTTTTTTTTATTTTTATTTTTTTTGAGACAGAGTCTCACTTTATTGCCCAGTCTAGAGTGAGTGCCGTGGCATCAGCCTAGCTCACAGCAACCTCAAATTCCTGGGCTCAAGCAATCCTGCTGCCTCAGCCTCCCAAGTAGCTGGGACTACAGGCATGTGCCACCATGCCCGGCTAATTTTTTCTATATATATTAGTTGGCCAATTAATTTCTTTCTATTTATAGTAGAGATGGGGTCTCGCTCTTGCTCAGGCTGGTCTCGAACTCCTGAGCTCAAAGGATCCACCCACCTCGGCCTCCCAGAGAGCTAGGATTACAGGCTTGAGCCACCGCCTGGCCAGTACTTGACTTTTTTATTTTCCAGTGTGCCTCCAATGTTGCAGGCTTCCTGTGACCATTTTACAGAAAACAGTTGCATTAATGAATTGTGGTAAGGAGATTTTTAAAAAAAGAAAGTTGAGGAAAATTAATTTAGGAGAAGGGACTTTAAAAAAGGGAGTGGAAAAAAACAAAAAAGGAAGAGGAGGGAGGGAGTAAAGGGGAAAAAATAAAGGTAAGACATTAACAGTCAAAAGCCTCAAGAGTTTAGATGTTAAAATCTAATTAAAAAAAAAATCCTGCATGCTATTTTAAGTAAGCTGTGGCAATATGAATAAATATTTTACCTGAAACTGAAAGGAGGAATAAAACAGTCATATATTACAATACTCCTAGATAGCTGTATCTGGCTTTGTGGTGCCTCTTATTCTAAGAGATTAAAATTTCCTTCTATCTCTTCCCCCCAACTTTCTTCCTATAGGAATGATGAAACAAAATACTGTAAAGGAGTGAGTTTTATGGATAGGATACTATGTTTGCATGCCATCTTTATTAGTACAATAAACTTCTAATTTATACTAATATGGACTTCAGTAGACTGAATAATGTCTCCCAAGAATATAAAATCCTAACCCCTAGGATATGTAAATGTTGCTTTATTTGAAAAAAGGATCTTTGTAGTTGTGTTAAGGACCTCCAGATACGGAGATCATCCCGGGCTACCCAGGTGGGCCCTCAATGCAGTCACATGTATTCTTACAAGAGGGAGGCAGAGGAAAGTTGGACACATACACAGAGGTAAAGGCAGTGTAAAGACAGAGCCAGAAATTGGAGTGATACATCCTCAAACCAAGGAATCCCAATAGCTGTCAAAAGCAAATTGAGTCAAGGAAGAGGTTATTCCCTAGAGCCTCCAGAGAGTGCAGCCCTGCTGACACCTTGATTTTTGCCCAGTGATACTAAATTCTGGCCTCTGGCCTCCAGAACTGTAAGAGAATGAATTTCTTTTGTTTTGGCCGGGCGTGGTAGCTCATGTTTGTAATCCTAGCACTCTGGGATCATGTGCTAACAAATGGACATGATGGTATACTAACTACTAGGATGATACAGTCTAAAAATCTGCCCTATTATTGTTCAAATTATTCCCTTGATTCATAATTCCTTTCTACATTCAGAAGTAAACTTCACACCACACACCCACTAGAATGTATAAAATTAAAATGATTGATAATACCAATTATTGGTAAGGACATGGAGCAGTGGAAAGCTCATACATTGCTAGAGGGAATGCAAAATGAAAAACAAGTTTGTTGGCCAAGTGAGGTGGCTCACGCCTGTAATCCTAGCTCTCTGGGAGGCCGAGGTGGGCGGATCCTTTGAGCTCAGGAGTTCGAGACCAGCCTGACCAAGAGCGAGACCCCCATCTCTACTATAAATAGAAAGAAATTAATTGGCCAACTAATATATATAGAAAAAATTAGCCGGGCATGGTGGCGCATGCCTGTAGTCCCAGCTACTTGGGAGGCTGAGGCAGGAGGATTGCTTGAGCCCAGGAGTTTGAGGTTGCTGTGAGCTAGGCTGATGCCACGGCACTCACTCTAGCCTGGGCAATAAAGTGAGACTCTGTCTCAAAAAAAAAAAACAAGTTTGTCATTTATAAAAATATATGTATACTTATCATACCCTTGGCCTGACAATCTGAGTCCTAGATATTTACCCAAGAGGAATGAATATGTACGTCTACACAAAGACTTGTACACAGGTGTTCATAGCAGCTTTATTCATAATAGCCACAAATGGAAACAACTGAAATATCCATCAACTGGTGACTGGATAAACAGATTGTGGTACATCTTACTCATTGGAATATGATTCAGCAATAGATAAAAATGAACTACTGTTACATCTAACAATATTAACGAATAACAAAAGCATTATGTTAAGTGAAAGAAACCAGAAACAAAAGACTGCATATTATATGATTGTATTAAATTGTAGAAAAGGCAATATAGGCCGGGCGCGGTGGCTCAAGCCTGTAATCCTAGCACTCTGGGAGGCCGAGGCGGGTGGATTGCTCAAGGTCGGGAGTTCAAAACCAGCCTGAGCGAGACCCCGTCTCTACTAAAAAATAGAAAGAAATTAATTGACCAACTAAAAAATATATATAGAAAAAATTAGCCGAGCAGGGTGGCACATGCCTGTAGTCCCAGCTACTCGGGAGGCTGAGGCAGTAGGATCGCTTGAGCCCAGGAGATTGAGGTTGCTGTGAGCTAGGCTGACGCCACGGCACTCACTCTAGCCTGGGCAACAGAGTGAGACTCTGTCTCAAAAAAAAAAGAAAAGGCAATATAATAATAATAGACAGAAGATCAGTGGTTGCCAGGAGATGGGAGCTGGAGAAGGGGATTGACTAAAATGTGGCATAGGGGAATTTGGGGGGATGAGGGAAATTTTCTGTATCATGATTGTGGTGGTGATTACATGATTATACATTTGTCAAAGCTCATCAAATTGCATACTTAAAATTGATGACTTTTATTGTATGGTGAATTTTAATTATGCTGATTTAAAATTAAAAAGTAGATTTCAGCTAATTCATCTAAATTATTGCAATTTCTGAATCATTCCAGTTTCATAGGGTATTACTGTTTTGAGAGGCCTTTATAGCCCACGTTTTTGTTTTTTGTGACAGAATCTCACTCTGTTGCCCGGGCTAGAGTGCCCTGGCGTCTGCCTAGCTCACAGCAACCTCAAACTCCTGGGCTCAAGCAATCCTTCTGCCTCAGCCTCCTGAGTAACTGAGACTACCAATGCGCCACCATGCCCGGCTAATTTTTTCTATATATTTTTAGTTGGCCGATTAATTTCTTTTCTATTTTTAGTAGAGATGGGGTTTCACTCTTGGTCAGGCTGGTTTCGAACTCCTGACCTTGACCTATCCGCCAGCCTCGGCATCCCAAAGTGCTGGGATTACAGGCATGAGCCACCGCGCCTGGCCTATACCACATTTTTGGTTATATTTTCTTTTCTCACTGAATAAGCAGAAGATTGATTGATTGATTGATTTTTGAGACAGTCTCACCCTGTCACCCTGGCTAAAGTGCCATGGCATCAGCCTCACTCTCACAACAACCTCAAACTGCTGGGCTCAAGCAATCCTCCTGCCTCAGCCTCCGAGTAGCTGAGACTAGAGGTGTGCACCACCATGCCCAGCTAATTTCTTCTATTTTTAGTAGAGATGTATGCACCGCAGTGGCCCAGCCTACAAGCAGAAAAATTTAAATGACTCAAGACTCAGGGATGGGCCAACCTTAGCAGCTCATGCCTGTAATCCTAGCACTCTGGGAGGCTGAGGCATAAGGACTGCTTGAACCCAGGAGTTTGAGGTTGCTGTGAGCTAGGCTGATGCCATGGCACTCTAGCCCAGGCAACACAGGAAGACTCTTTCTCAAAAAAAAAAAAAAAAAAAAAAAATTAGCTGGCAACTAAAAATAGAAAAAAATTACCCAGTTACCAGAGAGGCTGAGGCAAGAGGATCGCTTGAGCCCAGGAGTTTGAGGTTGCAATGAGTGGCAATGATGCCACTGCACTGGGCTACAGAGTGGGCAACAGAGTGAGACTCTGTCTCCAAAAAAAAATCCACCAAAATATATACTTTTTCTCTTGTTACTTCTTCTGATCCTAGAGGATAAAATGTTTACCACCTTTTTTATTTTTTAATCATTCTTGGGATTTGGTGGACAAAAGCGGATTAGGTCACATTTAAACAGCCTACCATCCTGTCCCTCAGGACAGTAGCCTAGATTAACAAATGCTGGCTAGAAGAAGAAAGCAGTGCTGAGACAGACTGACTAGCCAGGAAGAGAGGGAGTTCTGGGCTGCAGGCTGGGTTGCCACAGAGTACCTGGCATCTTCCCCTCATTTTAAACACAACAGCAAAGCATCAGACCCCAGGTTAGCCAGTCATACCTTCACAAGCCTTGTTCTATGGCCACTAAGGGCCTACCTTCTATGAGGTAGGTAGCGTGAGGGAACATCTAAGGAGTGGTGTTGAGCGTCTCCCCAACCTCACTCCTCATATCGGGGTCTTGCTAGTACTTTATGACAGGCACCATGCCAGGTGATTGACACCTGTATCTCATTCAGTTTTCCCAGTAAGGTGTGCATTTTCCCTGTTTTCAGTTGAGAAAACTCAAACACAGAGGAAGTTAAACATTGGCTAGAGTTACAGATTGCAAATAGTAACACTAGGATGTGAATCTAGGGCTCTCGGATTCTTTTCCATCATGCCAAGATGCCTCCCACTTGGCCAAACTGGCCGGAAGCAAGTTTCACAGAGCTCCTGGCAAAGCCAGCCTGCTCTGGTGATATGTTTTCTGCCTTGGTGGACACAGTTGATATCCTCTGATACATTGGTTTATTTGTCTCACGTGAGAATGCAACCACTGTTCATTATTTTACAGAACCCAATGCTGGGCAGATCCAAGAAGGAATTGGAGAAGCTGTGAACAATATTGTGAAACATTTTCACAAACCTGAAAAAGAGGTATTACGGACTATAAAACCGAATTTTAAAAAATGCTTTTATATGTAAATACACAAGGCAGTATGAGGTGCTTTAACTTTCATTTGTGAGCTCTTTCCTAGTGGCTGTAAAAATATGCTTCATGGCCAGGTGCGGTGGCTCACGCCTGTAATCCTAGCACTCTGAGAAGCCGAGGCGGGAGGATGGCTCAAGGTCAGGAGTTCGAGACCAGCCTGAGCAAGAGCGAGACCCCATCTGTACTAATAATAGAAAGAAATTAATTGGCCAACTAAAAATATATAGAAAAAATAAGCCAGGCATGGTGGCGCATGCCTGTAGTCCCAGCTACTCAGGAGGCTGAGGCAGAAGGATCTCTTGAGCCCAGGAGTTTGAGGTTGCCGTGAGCTAGGCAGAATCTGCCACGGCACTCTAGCCTGGGCAACAGAGTGAGACTCTGCCTCAAAAGAAAGAAAAAACATGCTTCATATAGCTCCCCTCAACACGTGTTTTCTCTAGTGTTTTCTTAGACATAGATGCTACAGATTTTTCATTGTCCCTGTGTATTATGCTCCACAGAGAGGGAGCCTCACAGTGCTGCTCTGTGGAGAAAATGGCCTGGTCGCAGCACTTGAGCAAGTTTTCCACCATGGGTTCAGATCCGCCCGCATCTTTCACAAGAATGTCTTCATCTGGGACTTCATAGGTAAATAATGCAGATGTATGTTATTATATGGTCATTGAAATGTTTCTTAGAAAACTCAAAGACCCGTGAATTTGAGTGAATAAAGGTTAATGATAAGGGATCTGTTTTTAAAAATAAATATCAGGCTGGGTGCAGTGTCTCATGCCTATAATCCCAACACTTTGAGAGGCCGAGGTGGGAGGATCACTTTGAGGCCAGGAGTTCAAGACCAACCTGAGATAAAGTATAGCGAGATCCTGTCACTATAAAAAACAGAAAAATTGGCCGGGCGCAGTGGCTCACGCCTGTAATCCTAGCTCTCTGGGAGGCCGAGGTGGGCGGATCATTTGAGCTCAGGAGTTCGAGACCAGCCTGAGCAAGAGCGAGACCCCATCTTTACTATAGACGGAAAGAAATTAATTGGCCAACTAATATATATAGAAAAAAATTAGCTGGGCATGGTGGCGCATGCCTGTAGTCCCAGTTGCTTGGGAGGCTGAGGCAGCAGGATTGCTTGAGCCCAGGAGTTTGAGGTTGCTGTGAGCTAGGCTGACGCCACGGCACTCACTCTAGCCTGGGCAATAAAGTGAGACTCTGTCTCAAAAAAAAAAAAAAAAAACAGAAAAATTTGCAGAGTATGGTAGCTTGTGCCTGTAGTCATAGCTACTCAGGAGGTTGAGACAGGAGGATAGCTTGAACCCAGAAATTTGAGATTGCAGTGAGCTATGATGATACCACTGCATTCTAGCCCAGGCAACAGAGCAAGACTCAAAAAAACAAAACAAATATTAAAAAATATATATCAGATAAGCACTATCTTTGTTTTTCATTCACTCAACCAATATTTATAGTATATACAGTATTCCAAACAGTCTTCTAGATGCTCAAGATCAGTAAACAAAACAGACAGAAATCCCTATGGTTGACAAACCTATTTTCTGGTGCAGGTGGAGGAACAAAAAATACATAAAAATATGATAAATATGTAATTCATATGATATGTATGTTAGAAATGTGATCATTGATCTGGAAAAGAATAGAGCAGCGTAAAAAGAAATGGAGTGAGGAGTGAGTGCTCTTTTAAGTGGGGTGGTTTTAGGCTCCACTGAATGTCAAGGTGACATTCAAGCACAGACCTTAAGGAGGTAAGGAAGTGAGCCGTGTGGATATCTGGGAGAAGGGCACTCCAGTCTGAGAGAGCTGCCAGCGCCAAGGCCACAAGGTGCAAGCATGCCTGGCCTCTTCATGGAACCACAGGAGACCAGTGTGACTGGAGCAGAGTGAGGGGGAGAGAGAATAGGTGATTGAGGGAAGGAGTGGTCTAGTGCCGGGGCCATGTTGTGTAGGACCTTCTAGGTCATTGAAAGGTCTTTGACCTTTATCCTGAATGAAATTATGAAGCCATTGAGCCTGAGGAATAATATGATACAATTTATTTTTTAAAAGATTTCTTTAGCTCTATGTTGTTCAATTTAGTAACCGCTAGCCACACATGGGTATTTAAAGTTAAATTTATTTAATTTAAATCAAATTTAGAATTCACTTCCTCAGTCAGAGTGTCCACATTTCAAGTGTTCAGTAGCTGCCTGTGGCTAGTGGCTACTAAATTGGACCTTGTAGCTAGAGAACATTTCCATCATCACAGAAAGCTCTATTTGTGCTTCTCTAGCCTGCTAAGCCTGTAATCTTTCTTTTGGTATGCAGCTCTTCTAGAATTCCCAGTTTCTTTAAAAAGGCAATTAATCATTTTGTGTTTTGTAAATAAGACCTAGATGAAGTAGTTGATTTTGTCTAACTCAAAATTTTTAGGCAAAGAAAAGAAAGTTGACAGAGCTAAGCCCCCAGGACTGATTTTTTTTTTCTTCTGGAATGCCTAGAATCTTACTGTTCTGCCTCTGTTACATGTATACTTACAATTCTATTCCTCACATTTACTTATTTAGGTGTTGCAAAGTGTTAGACAGCCATTCTATTAATATAACTAGAACACAGGGTGCCATCTCAATGGGTAACATGTCATTGCTAGTTACTTCTAGAAGTTTCCAGTCTTAACAGAAACTTCTATTTTTCTTTTCTTTTTTATCAATTTCCATTTCATGAAGGTATTTTAAAGAGAATAAACTTTCCAGCCTTCTGGAATACAGTTTAAATTAGAAAATAAATTACTGGGAGCATATTGGTCTACCATGAAACATGGACTCTGGAATTCATTCCGAAATCAATGATAAACTAATGATTTTGGCTTCAGGGCTGGCTATAATGAAAAGCATCGTTAGTGTTTGTAGACTAAATTAAGTGATGAATCTTTCTATATATGAAGTGTTGACATGTATTGTGATATGATTCTGGCTTCCTTTCCCAGAGAGAGCAGTTGCTTATTTTGAAACAACTGACCAGATTATAGACAATGAAGATGATGTCCTTATTCAGAAATCATCCTGCAAAACCTTCTGCCACTATGTAAATGCTATTAATACTGCACCCAGGAACATTGGGAAGGATGGCAAATTCCAGATTTTAGTTTGCCTCGGAACACGGTACAAAGCCCAGTTTCTTACTTTCTCTATCTTTGTTACAGGTTGAACAAGAGTCCAAAAATGGTTATACCAGATTACACTCCTTGCAGAGCTCTCACTTGGGTTTCTTTCATTCTAAGTTTTATTAGACAACTACTACTTTTGGGGTGCTTATTATGTGTCGGGCAGTGTTCTAAGTATTTTACCTATATTATCTCATTTAATCTTCCCATCACTTCACCACCACCACTACATGGGGTAGCAATTGCTTTCCCCATTTTATAGATGAGAATATAGATAAGATAATTTAGCAAACTTTCCCAAGGTCATATCCAGTCCCACTCCAGAGCCCAGCTCTCAATCATTCCTCTGTACCGGCTCCAAAGGTAGATAGATAGGTAATAGGAAGGTTGGTAGATAATTAGACACACCAACATATGCACGTGCATGTATTTACTATGTGGACCTTGTATAGTGTGTATATAGCACCATATTGCTTTAAATTTAATAACAATAGATTCTTGCTATATAAATGTCACCTTCTATTTAAGACTATTTCCTACCCTTTTGTTTTTAAAATAAGGTACATAGGAGCTATAAAGTCCATTAATTTTAAAACAGCTCTCAGCATTGTAGAAAATGAAACACACAGACATTTAGAAGTTTTTGGTTGTTTTTTTTTTTTTTTTTAAGTTATCCATTTACTATTCCTAAACCTTGAGATCCCAAAACTGAGATTCAGGATGGCCTGGTTGGCGACGCGCAATAAAGATGTCTTAGGTGCGCAGCAACAGATCACTAATGTCGGGGTCTGATCAGGAAGCATTGAAGATGTGAGATTTTGTCATCCTGAAACAGCTGGTTTACAGAACTGAGTTCTGCATTTCTTCTTAATAAAAGGGGCCCAATTTTAGCTGTGCTTTTGAAGTTCCTTTTGAGCATGATCTTTATCTCCTTTTATCTCTATACTGTTCTGATTTATTAGACCACTGCAAACCTTCTTCTGGTTTATACAATCCTACTTAATATTTTTCTGCTTTGATTTTGTTCCTTACCTTATTATGTTGTATAAGTAAAAAAAAAAAAAATGCAAATCCCTACTATTTAATGTAGTCCTTCTTCTAAAAGGTCAGTATACTCTGGCATGCCTTGCCATAGAATAATGGTCCTGTAAAAAAAAGACATAGAAAATGACATTCTGCTTCTTTTTAAAGGTAGTAAAATCAGAATAGAGAATGCCTTTAATGTGTGTAGATTTTCTAATATACTTTTAGAATGTAATGGGTTTTCTCATTAGCTTTACACTGTCTCATTGCTGTCTTTTTGCCAGTAAATATCCAACTTCTTGGCTTTGGTTTTCTCTCTCCTGACCTCGTACCCACATTTTGTGCCACCCAGCCCCACACCTTCCCCGTTGAACACGGCTCTGTGTGCCCTGTCCCGCAAGTGAGGCCAGAGTGCTCAGGACTTGTTTCTGTTTGGGTCTGTAGGGACCGCCTGCTCCCACAGTGGATCCCGTTGCTGGCCGAGTGTCCTGCCATTACTCGAATGTATGAGGAGAGCGCCCTCCTGCGAGACCGCATGACCGTCAACTCCCTCATCCGGATTCTGCAGACCATTCAGGATTTCACCATAGTCTTAGAAGGCTCACTCATCAAAGGAGTGGATGTGTAACCCAACTGGCTAGAAACTCTCAGTCCAAACCTTGCTCCTGAACCTTCCCCAACTATGGGAACCGATTTGGGCTTGTCTGACAGTAGAGAGTCACTATGAAGGGGCAGCCCACCTTATGCCCCAATCTGAACAATCCTCCCTCTACAGACAAGGCAAAATGTTGTATTGTAGTTCATTTGAACCAGAATTTAGTATAAAATAGAGTATTTTCATGTGTTAGATGTCTGTAAATACGCTATCTTTAAGAAATTATATTACTCTAATAAGATGCTTTTCTTAGATTGAATATTCCTGTGACTTAAAATAAGTAGCTTCACAATGTTGGGGTTGTGGGGGAAGAGTGGTGCTAGTCAGGAAGAAGCCAGTAAACATGTAAATACAGTACAACCCAGTTGGGCCTTTTTTCCACCCAGGTGTCACAAAGGAACCCAGAGAGCATTGTTATGTGTGGCCATCCATCCTGGTGTCTAATCCTTTGTATCATGAATGTATACAGCTTTACCTACTGTATGGGTAGTCCTCACTGGTATCTTTTAAGTTACAAGCTGTTTTATACATTTGCATTGTGAGTCACTTTTCCAGTCTTTTGGAGAAATTTTTAAGTCGACACAAAATGAAGATATAATTCAAGTATTTTAAATACTAGACCCCAGGAGCTTGGCTGAACTAGAAAGAGAACACACAAAGCCCTGAGAAGTGTGTTAAATTGTGGGATTATAACTTCTTTACACTTTGGAAAGATTAGCCTAGACTAACTTCATTCTTGGCATTTTTATTTTTGTTATTTGAGGTACTTTGGGGGAAATGTGAATGTCAAAATGTTAGACTCATAGTCATAAGAACCGCAAACAGCAATTTGATTCTGTACTTTTAATTTGGCCATCTAAACTCTGCAGTGGCCTTTACCTCTTCAGGGTAACCAAGAGGCCTGTCTTTGTGAGGTTCCAGTCGTCTCCCCCCATCTGTGCCCATCCCCCCTCAGGAAATGGAAGGAATGTCTGAGGAGGAGGAGGGCTCTGGGTGGCTTGGAATGTTTTTGTGAAAGTATTTGTTGACCATGATAATGCAAATAACAGAAGGAAAGAGAAAGAATGAACCCTTTCTGGGCGTTTCAGAGCAAGCTTTAAGTTCCTTTGTAAGAAGGGGTAATAATGTAAAACAACTGACCCAGAGAAGTTAAAAGCCACTGCAGCACAGACTGACAAAATGGAAGCAAAGCAAGAGGCAACAATTTTGAAAGACCAAAAGTTGTGAGTAACTTTCCAGTTTGCTATTTTATAAAGAAGTTCCGTAAATGTAGTGTAAGCTAGTACCTTAAGTCTTCATCTTCTGGTAGATCCTGTAACTCTAATTAGGCATTTGCACATTGTTAGCTGCAAAATCACCTCAGCAGAGCTCCAGGTTTTTTTCTCAGTTGTGGCTGAGCAGCGAAGCTATGGCCTCCCAGAATTCTTGTGCAGTCTGAGGGTCCTGGGCTTTCGCCAACAGTGTTGTTTCCCTTATTTCCTGGAGGAAGAAACTAATGAAACAAGTGCCTCACTCCCTTTATCAAACACTGTATTCAGCCAAGAAACAGTCCCTTTTAACATGTGACTTCCTACTTGAGGAAAAAGGGAGCTGATGGCTGGATTTAGAAACCCATAGAAATGGTTTAAAAAGATGGTTCTGGGTGACCTGGGTAGACCAGAGATTTGTTTGCCTAAAGCTAAAGTATGTCTACAGTGGTGTGGCTGTTCCAGGGACATTGTCAGTCCATCATGGTGGATAGCTAGAATGCATGTCACACTGGGCCCCTACCACAAACTATGGAGTGGTTCAGCCCAGGATTTCGTTCTTCGTTCTTGTTATCTTTTTCATAAGATCATGCTTCTGACATGGGCAACCAGAGAGATTACTTAGGTTAGTATGCTAGAATTGCACCATCTAGTCCAGCCTTCTCACTTTATAGATGGGAACATGTAAGGATCAGGGAGATCAAATTCTTACCCTCACCCCACAGCTGGTCATTGACAACAAAGGGTCTAGAATTCATGGGTTTTTTTATTATACCAGGCTGCATGAGACTGACCTTCTAGGCATTCTTTCTACTGTTGGATCTTTATTCATCCATCTATACAGGCAGGAAATAAGGATTAACATTCATTTATAAGGATTAATATTCATTTTAACACATTGATCTCAAGTTATTGGGAATTATATCTGTTTAAAAACTGGGAGCAAAGTTGGATTTGAGGTCTGTGAATAAAACCATTACTTTAAAAAGTAATGCAAAAGAAATACAGTATTATCTTCATACTTTGTGTAGTATGACTATAGCAGTGAAATGACTGACAAAAAGACAACTCAGAACTGATACATCCTCTCAGATGCTAGGCCCCAGTGATGCCACCATGCTCTGAACACCTGGGGCCCTCCTTGTGAGCTGCCTGGCTGGCCTACACCCCATTCTTCGGAATATTCCCAATGGTGGTAAATCTTGGCCTTTCAGAATATATTTAATATTTGGAAGCAACATTCCTTAGGATCCAAATTTAATGACTAAAAAGGATGCTTAAGCTGAGTTTAAGGTCACGTAAGAAGTGCTATTATAAAGAAATAAGGCTTAGTTGTTATGTGGCTTATAGTTGTCTCTGAGTCAATACCAAAATATTGTGAACACAACAGTAGCAGAATGCTTAGAATAAACATATGTAACCTTTTAAGCTGACTTTTGGAAGGACCATCATATAGAAGTATCCTTTCTGCTATGATAATTTTTTAAATTAATATATTGCCTTAGGATCACACCTCAAAGTGGAAGTAAATATAAATCAAAATTTTAATTTATTTTACCCCCAAATGACTTAAAAGTAAATGCCTGGGACCATACTTAGTATTTTTGCTTAATAATAGCTTGAGAAAAAATTGTTTTAGAATTATATTGCCGTCTACGGCCATACCACCCTGAACGCGCCCGATCTCGTCTGATCTCGGAAACTAAGCAGGGTCGGGCCTGGTTAGTACTTGGATGGGAGACTGCCTGGGAATACCGGGTGCCGTAGGCTATAAAAAAAAGAAAAAGAATTATATTGCCAAAAATATTACTTTTTTTTTTTTTTCTTGAGACAAGGTCTCATTCTGTTGCATAGGCTGGAGGGCAATGGCATCATCACAGTTCACAGCAACCTTAAACTCCTGGCCTCCAGTGATCCTCCAGTCTCAGCCTCCGGAATAGTTGGGGCTACAGGCACATGGCTTCACGCCTGGCTAATTTTTCTATTTTTTGTAGAGATGGGGTCTCACTATGTTGCCCAGGCTGATCTTGAACTCCTAGCCTCCAGCAGTCCTTCCCCCTTGACCTCCCAAAGTGGTAGGATTATAGGCATTAGTGAGCCACTGTGCCTGGCCTCAAGTGTTTTTCATATGTCCTGAAATCCCTAATCTCACCCTTTGTGAACACAGTGGCATTATACCCATATTGGTATCATGTGTGAGATCTGTGCCCTGATCAGGAGTCATTAGCGCCTTAAAAGTGAGACTCAGTGTGAAGTAGTAAAATGGAGTTCTCGGTGGGAAAAGGCTGCTAGGGAGCACAGAAATAAATACTTTCACCCTACTTCCCATTGGGAATGAGAATTTAATATAGGAAACCTAAAACTTGGAAAAGTTTGGATTTCCCTCTAAAATTTATTTTAAATGTTTCACACATTTTCTACCTTTTTTAACACTGTGTTAATTACTTTAACATGGTTTTTTAAGAAAAAATCATTTTCATGAACTTCTGTCATACTATATTAATGATAATAGGGGAAATACTGAATTGCTCTTATTTTCTTTTTTGGCAATAAAGCACTGTTGTATGTAAATTAAGTTACAAAGAAAGGTTAAGATTATACATAACATTTCCAGTGTGGCACATCTGATGAAATTTTTCTTAATTAATAAAAAGGCTACCAGCCTGAGCAAGAGCGAGACCCCCATCTCTACTATAAATAGAAAGAAATTAATTGGCCAACTAATATATATATAGAAAAAATTAGCCGGGCATGGTGGCACATGCCTGTAGTCCCAGCTACTTGGGAGGCTGAGGCAGCAGGATTGCTTGAGCCCAGGAGTTTGAGGTTGCTGTGAGCTAGGCTGACGCCATGGCACTCACTCTAGCCTGGGCAATAAAGTGAGACTCTGTCTCAAAAAATAAATAAATAAATAAATAATAAAAGGCTATACATAACAGCTATGTGTAGTATATATTGACAGCCCTAAAATATTTTGAAACATGAGGCAACAAACAAGGATCTCAGATCCCCAGGGAAATATTTCTTTGACAGCATTTGGGAGTGCAGCTCTTCATAGTGAAATTCCTTCTGTCTGCTAAAAATTACGATTTTTCAATAGATTTTTCATTTAGGAACTGTATTTTCTGTGATGTTTACAGAAACTAGTTTTCCTTTTCACTATGTTGAAAGGACAGTCTGAAATTTAGCTATTTATATTTCAGTGTTAACACACCTTCACTGATTGAGAATCTCGAGCCCTTCTCTACTTTTATAAAGTGAATGCTATTTCCAAGTCATCTGTGTCTCTTGAAGTCTCTGTTTCTTATATAAGTATTTATTACATTACCATTTAGCTTAAATAGGAGACAGAAAGAATAATAAACTAGTAGGTCCCTTATTCCTGTTAAAATACACTTATAAATCTCTTGAATCAACTGAATGCCAAGCTTTTTGTAGAGGTTGCTAATGTAGTATGATCAAAAGAAACAAAGGAGAACTTCATTCTCAAAATCTTATTAGAGCTGATTGTCCTTTCAAGGACAAGATAAAGATTGGCTTCAGAAAGGTATCACATTAAGCTACTACAGTGAAAACATTCATCAACTAAGATTTTTCCCCATTTGAAGGGATCCAGGGTATCCTTGGGTTATGTAGGAGAGAATCATGCCTGGTCCAATTACTTGAATGTACTTGTGTGGATCCAGTCTTTATTCTGAACACCAAATCTTGTTGATAGTAGAGAGGTATAGTAAGGAGTTTCTGTTGTCAATCAAATGAGGGTGTGAAACATAGAAAAAATCCTCTGTGTTACACTTGAACCATGTATAAATGTATGTTGTGTATCATTTTTAAAAGTTGGCATTTCTGCATTTAAATTATATTGTTTTTCTTTGTATTGTTAACAAAATGCATCAGAACTGGATTTTTTTTCTCATCTGAACACAATATAAAGTTTAAAAAGTATTGTGATATGAAGCACTTTAACATACATATCAGACAAACTGACGTGGGTTTTTCAGGTTTTGGAGTACATTTAAATAAGACTTTTCATGCTTTGTTCTTTACAAATAAAACTGTGGGGTTGATACTTTGTTCATGCTTCATTATTGTAGAATCTTGATACTGAGTGTTTCACAGAGCAAGAGACTTCAGAAGGCAAAGAGATAAAAATAAAACCATTATGTAGTAAAAATATAACTTGCTCGGGAACTGGTCATCCAGAAGGGGTGAAAAAATTGAACCCTACTTCACACACTATAAAGAAAAATCAATTCTTGGTGGCTTAACAACCTAAATATTGGCTGGGTACAGCAGCTCATGCCTATAATACTAGCACGCTGGGAGTCTAGGGTAGGAGGATCAGTTAAGGTCAGCAGTTTGAGACTAGCCTGGGCATCATGGTGAGAGCCCCGTCTCTATAAAAAGTAGACAAATTAGCCAGGTGTGGTGGCATATACGTGTAATCCCAGCTACTCAGAGGGCTAAAGCAGGAGGATCACCTGAACCCAGGAATTTGAGATTACAGTAAGGTGTGATGACACCACTGCACTTTAGCCTGGGCAACAGAGTAAGAGCCTGTCTCAAAAACAAAACAAATGAAAAAACAACAACTATCATCCAGGGCTCCAAGCCGTGAGAAACAACAAACAAACAAAAAACCCTAAATGTGAAAGGCAAAACAAAGTGTTTTAGAAAAAAAAATATGGACTATATTTATGAACTTGGAAATTTCATTTTTTTTTTTAATTTCAATTACTTTTTCTTGAGGCACCATACCTAGAATGGAAACATTCTTAAACAAGACACTTAAAACCAACTATAAAGGATAAGTGTGATAAATTTATCTTAAAATTAAGAATTTCTCGCTGGGTGTGGTGACTCTCGCCTGTAATTCCAACAACTTGAGAGGCTAAGGTGGGAGGATCACTTGAGGCCAGGACTTCAAGAGCAGCAAGGGCAAGACCCCCTCTCTAAAGAAAAATTTAGCCAGGTGTGGTGGCACATGCCTGTAGTCCCAGCTACACAGGTGACTGAGGCAGGAGGATCACTTGAGCCCAGGAATTCAAGGCTGTAGTGAGCTATGGTGGCACACCACTACACACTAGCCTGGAAAACAGAGCAAGACCCTGTTTCTAAAAAGGAAAAAAAAAAAAATTCTGGTCATCAAACTATACCATTAAAAGAGAAAAACACAAGCTACAGACTAAGCAAATATATTTTCAATCCATAAATTATAATCAGTATGGAATTTTAAAATAATTAGGTCCATAGTAAAAATAGAAGGCAAGATTTATTGATTTCAGCAAATGAACATGGATTGATTACCTACTATGTGTTAAGCATTGCTTTAGGTTATGGGCATACAGCAGTTTAAAAATGCACATCAAATTTCTGCTCTCATGGAATTTATGTTCTAATGGAAGAGTTACATAATAAACATGGTAAATAATACTTATAGTAGTTAGATATTATTAAGAGCAAAGAAGAGGGATTGAAAGTATGATTGGGGCTGCAGGGAGATAGATCACAATTATGAATGGATTAGCCAGGGAAGGTCTCACTGAAAATGGAGTGGCCTTTAACTGAAATTGGAAAAGGTGTAAGAGAAACAAGTTAGTGGGAGGAACATCCAGAGCTTGCTTTTGGTCGTGTGAGTTTGAAATGCTTTTGAGACGCCTGTTAGACATCGAAATAGGGATACTGAGTAAGCAGTTGCATGTATGGATTGGAAGTTCAGGGGAGAATAATGATGTTTGTTAGGGTCCAATCAGGAGACAGAAGCCACACAACAATTTGAACAGGGGTAGTTTAATATAAAGAATTATGTATTAGAGTTCTCCAGGGACAGAACCAACGAGAAAGAGAAATTTATTTTAAGGAATTGGTACATACAGTTGAGGCTTGAGGAGTCCGAAATGCATGGTAGGCCAACAGGTTGGAGACGCAGGGAAGAGTTGCAGTTGAAGTCCAAGGGCAATCTGCTGGCAGAATTTCTTCTTGCTAGGTTGCTGGGGGGTGGTTGCTTTGCTATATTAAGGCAGGGGTCCTCAAACTTTCTAAACAGGGGGTCAGTTCACTGTCCCTCAGACCGTTGGAGAGTGCGGCGCACATTCCACACATGCGCACTGTGGGCCGGGGACAAGTCGGCTGCTAAACAGGACAGGAAGTGGTGGCAAAAACACCCGGCCTCGGTGGGCCACATGTGGCCCATGAGCTGTAGTTTGAGGACCCCTGTATTAAGGCCTTAGCTAATCAGATGAGGCCCACCCACATTATGGAGGGTAATCTGCTTTCCTGAAAGTCCACCAATTTAAATGTTACTCTCGGCCAGGCCCCGTGGCTCACACCTGTAATCCTAGCATTCTGGGAGGCTGAGGTGAGCAGATCGCTCAAGGTCAGGAGTTCAAGACCAGCCTGAGCTAAGAGTGAGACCCCATCTCTACTAAAAATAGAAATTAATTGGCCAACTAAAAATATATAGAAAAAAAAAATTAGCCGGGCATGGTGGCGCATGCCTGTAATCCCAGCTACTCGGGAGGCTGAGGCAGGAGGATCGCTTGAGCCCAGGAGTTTGAGGTTGCTGTGAGCTAGGCTGACACGCACTCACGGCACTCACTCTAGCCTGGGCAACAAGGTGAGACTCTGTCTCAAAAACAAATAAATAAATAAATATTAATCTCATCCAAAAAACACCTTCATAGTAACATCCAGAATAATGTTTAACCAAATACCTGGGCACCCTGGCCCAGCCAAGTTGGCATATGAGGTTAACTATCACAAACAATAACAAGAAATCGGGATAATGGCAGATTTGCTGCCAAGCGATTTTAAAAATTGTGAAGGATAGAAGAATAGCATACATGGAGAAAGCCGCTCCCTTTCAGGTTGAGCCAGACCATTAGGGCACAACCACGGCCTGCCGGATGGCAAAGAAGTTTACTGAGATGCTGCACCAGTGGGACTTGTTTGGAGAACCTGCTGTCAGGTGCCAAGGAGGCATCCATGAGGAGTGACATACCCCAGAACTTGCTGGGAAGCCACCGCGGTGGGCTGCCAGGAAAGCCATCCGTGCAGAGATGCTACACAAGTAAAATTCACTGCAGGTCGTCCCAGGGGTGCTGGCTGAGGCTGGCTGCTGAGTATAATGACAGCCAGGAGCTACGTGCTGCAGGAGCCTGCAGAGAGGAACATTCCAGAACCAGGCAGAGAAGCTCCTCCCCGTCCGATGCCTCTCCATTGCATTCTGCTGACAAAGGAGAGACACTTATCACAGGGTAGCTCCAGTATCGCTGAGCAGGCAACGGAGTGGGGGGCGGAGTAGATACAAAGCTAAGAGGCAATAAATTGATACCTGCCAAGAATGGTGTAGTTCTTACACTCAGTCAGGAAGGAAGCAAGGGAGGGAAAAGTGGGAAAATCCTGGAGAAGATGATGAGGAGATAAGGCAAATGTCTCCAGATTTTATGAGGCCGTGGTTTAGGTCAGAGCAGACATTGCCGTGTTTGTTTTAACTTGGTCCAGGTGTACAGTAGTTCCACTTTATCCACGGTTTCACTTTCCACAGTTGCAGGTACCCACAGAAAACCAAGGTCTGAAAATACTGAATGGAAAATTCCAGAAATAATTCATAAGTTTTAAATTGCACGCTGCTCTGTGTAATGAAATCTCATACTGTCCTTCTCTGTCCCACCTGGGACAGGACTGACCCTTTGTCCAGCCTATTGACACTGCCCACCCGTTAGTCACTTCGTAGCCATCTAGGTTATCACACCAACTGTCCTGGTATCACAGGGCTGGGGTTTTACTTAATCGCTCCAAAGTATGAGAGTAGTGATGCAGGCGTGTTGTTACAATTGTTCTGTTTTATTAGTTGCTGTAGTTAATATCTTACTGTGCCTAATTTATAATTTAAATTTTACTATTGGTATGTATTATAGGAAAAAATATAGTACTATATATATATATATATATATAGGGTTTGGTACTATCTGAGGTCTCAGGCATCCATTGGGGGTCTTTTTTTTTTTTTTTTTTTGAGACAGAGTTTCACTCTGTCGCTCGGGCTAGAGTGCCATGGCATCTGCCTAGCTCACAGCAACCTCAAACTCTCCTGGGTGCAAGCAATCCTCCTGCCTCAGCCTTCCGAGTAGCTGGGACTACAGGCACGTACCACCGTGCCCGGCTAATTTTTTATGTATTTTTAGTTGGCCAATTAATTTCTTTCTATTTTTAGTAGAGACAGGATCTCGCTCAGGCTGGTTTCGAACTCTTGACCTCGAGCAATCCGCTTGCCTCAGCCTCCCAGAGTGCTAGGATTATAGGCATGAGCCACCGCGCCCGGCCATCCATTGGGGGTCTTGACACCCATACCCCATGAGTAAGGGTGGGGGACTACTGTATACAGTGTTCATCACTACCTTTTAAAATATTGACTGACTGCAGTTAATAAGCTTGACAGGCTTTTGCCATCTCAGGGAAAGAAGACCACAGAGATAGCAATGGAAGTAGTAAAAAATGTTGGGTGCTGGGTATATTTTGAGGCTAGAGCCAGAGAATTTCCTGGTGGACTGAATGTAGGGGATGAGTGAAAGAAAAGTCAAGAATGACTCCAAGGACTTTAGCCTGAACAGCTGGAAGGATACAGCTAGAATTGCCATTAACTGTGAAGGTAAGCATGTGGGAAAACAAGTTTTCCAAAAGGTTTTCCTCCAGATAATCAGGAGTTCTGTGGTGGACATGTTGAGTTTCAAATATTGACGAGATCTCACTAAGGGAAGATGGTGAACAGGAAACTGAATAAGTCTGGATTTGGGGAGCAGTATCTGGACTTTGGATATAAATTTGGAAGTTGCCAGCATATACAGATGTAATGTAATATCATGAAACCGATATTAAATCATGTATTCATGAGAACATAAAGAGAGTGAGTTATTAAATAATATTCTAAAACATTGATTTTAATTTTGCCATATGGATGTGGCATGATTTATTTGCTTGACATTTAGATTACTCCCAATTTTTCACTATTCCTAACAAACTATAATGAACAAACATCCTTGCTTTGTGGGGACTTGCCATTTTTATAGGTCAAAGGCAAATGTTGACAACTCCATATGATTCAACCTAATTTTTTTTTTTGGAGCCTCACCCAAGAAGACTTGAGCAAGTGGACTTCCAACCTAGTATTTTTGATAATTCTTTTGATTCTTTGTCCTGACATGCACTATATTTTGATTAAAATACATGCTGTCACCTAGATGAAGCAATTAATCTGGGCTGCAAATCCTATAAAATAAGTCACTTTAATTAGAGCTGGTGTATGGGACAGACATTCCCTATTCTCTAATATAATCCTGAGGTCTATTATTTATCCATAACCTGTGTTCTTAAATGCCCCAAAACTTTCCCAAGATTTCTTATTTACACCCTATTAAAAATAACACAGGCCAGGTGTGGTGGCTCACACCTGTAATCCCAGCACTTTGGGAGGCTAAGGCAGGAGGATCACGTGAGCCCAGGAGTTCAAAATTGCAGTGAGCTATGATTACACAACTCTGTTCTATCCTGGGTGCAGAGGGGAAAAAAAAGCTTCAAAATACATAGGAAAAAACCTGATGGTATCAATGAGAAATAGACAAATCCTTAATTATGGTAAGATATTTCAGCACCCCTTTCTCAATTAAAAGAGTAAATGGAAAATCACTGGAGAAAATTTGAAAAACACAGTCAACCAACTGGACCAAATTGATATTTCTAGAATACTCTATCCAACAACAGCAGAAAGCATATCTTTCCAAGAGCACAAAGATCAATTACCAAGACTGATCATATTTTGGGCCATAAAACAAGTCTCAATAAATGTGAAAGGATTCAAGACAGGCAAAGTATGCTTTCTGGCCATGATGGAATTAAATTAGAAATCAATAGCAAATATTTCTGGAAAATCTCCAATGTTTGGAAATTAGAAATACACATGGGTCAAAATATTAATCAAAAGTGAAATGAGAAATTGTTCTGAACTGAACGAAAGCACGTCAAAATTTGTGGGATGAATTTAAAGCAGCCCATGAAGGGACATTAATATAGCACTAAACACCTATGTTAGGAAAAAAAAATTGCTTCAAATCAACTTAAAAAGCTTCCACCTTAAGAAACTAGAAGACAGAAAATGATAAAGAATAAAGCATAAATCAATGAAATAGAAAACAAAAACAGAAGAGAAAATCAATGAAAACACAAAGTGGTTCTTTGTGAAGATCAATAATCATACCAAAATCAGACAGAGACATTAGAAGAAAAGAACAATACAGACCAATAATCCTCATGAATATATATATAAAATTTCTTAAATGTTAATAATTCCAATCTAGTGATAAATAAAAATGATATTTAATGACATCGGTGGGGTTTATCAAGGAATGCAAAGTTGGTTTAAAAACATTTTAAAAATTAGCCAGGCTTGTGGTGGCTATGCCTGTAATCCTAGCACTCTGGGAGGCTGAGGCAGGAGGATTGCTTGAGCTCAGAAGTTTGAGGTTGCTGTGAGCTAGGTTGACACCACAGCACTCTAGCCTGGGCAACAGAGTGAGACTCTGTCCAAAAAAAAAAAAACTTAAGCAATATAATTCACCACATTAAATTAAGAAGCTAAAAAAAACAGGTTGGGCATTGTGGCTTATGCCTGCAATCCTAGCACTTTTGAGAGGCCAAGGCAGGAGGATCACTTGAGCCTGGGAGTTCGAGGCCAGCCTGAGCAACATAGTGAGACCCCCATCTCAAAAAAATTTTTTTTTGATGGCTAAAATTGAAAAGACTGATCATACCATGTTGGTGAGGATATAGAACAGGAATCATCAGATACTGGTGGGAATGTAAAATATTAAAACCACTTTGGAAAACAGTTCAGCGGTTTCTTGAAGTTAAACATACACATTGAGGAGAGCTCGTGGCACAATGGCAGCACATCTGACTCCAGATCAGAAGGTTGCACGTTCAAACATAACACCTACCATGTGATCCAGCCATTTACTCTTAGATAATTAATTACCAAAGAGAAATAAAAGCATATGTCTATACAAATACTTGCACATAAATGTTCATCACAGTTTTATTTATAATACCCAAAAACTGAAATCAACCCAAGTATTGTGGAAACCGCAAGAGAGTTTCAATCTAGATCCAGTTATTGGGACAACGAGGAGTGCCAAGGAAGAAAGTAATTTTTAATAGAAGTCTTGCCAGGAGAAGCTGCCTTAAATATGGCTCTCCAACTAAGGGACATCATGGGCTTTTAAAGAAGGGGGCTGGTTCCAATCCACTGGGGGCTGGTTGTGGGGGGTAGTGAATCTTGGAGTCAGGAAGTCTGACCAGGGGCATTAAGGATCTCAACTCCTTTGTCTTGTAGAAAATCCATCCTGTGGTGGCTCAAGCCTATAATCCCAGCACTTTGTGAGGCCAAGGTGGGAGGATCACTTGAGGCCAGGAGTCCATCATTTCTGGGAAACAACTCAAAGGTCCAGTAATCAGTCTAGGGAGAGGATTATAAAAAAACCCTATAGGGGTTCATGGAGCTGGTTACAGTCGCATCAATGGAGGAGTAGATAAATTGTGGGAAGTCCATACAATGGAATATTGCTCAGCAATAAAAAGAAATAAACTATTAATATATGCAATGACATAGATAAATCTCAAGATAATTATTCTGAGTAAAATAAAGCCAGGCAACAAAACAAATACATACTATAGGATTCCATTTGTATGGAATCAAGCAAAAAATGCAAACTAATCTATGACAGAAAACTAATCAGTTATTACCTGGGAGGGGGGGACTGGTGGCTGGAATGACAAAGAGGCAGAAGGAAACTGTGGTGGTGACAGATATATTCATTATCTTGATGGTGGTGATGGTTTTGTCAGGACGTTCCACCAAAACCGGCCTGTTTCGCTTGTCCTGCTTTTAAATTGAGCAGCTACTAATACTCACAGCTGATGAGGTGATTTTGGGACATACTTCTGATTGGCTGACTACCATGTAAATGAAGTAACTTTAGAGACATTTGATTGGCTGACTACTATGTAAATGAGATGACTTTTGTGAAAACTTGCCATTGGCTAACTGTAACCTTCAACAAGGTATAAAACTAAAAGAAAACGAAAAAGGGGCACTCAGAGTTTGGTGGCAGATAGGCCTCTTTGGCCCTCGCCAGCGAAATAAAGCTGACTCTCCAACTATCTGTGTGCCGCTCCGGTTTTTCTTCGGCCAAGAGCTGTTCACACCTGCCAGAACCGTTTCATGGGTATGTACTCATGTCAAACTGAGCAAATTGTACACTTTAAATATGTGCAATATATTATATCTCAATTCTTCAATAAAGCCTTTAAATAAAAACTAAATTAATCTAATTAAACTTAGATCTAATTAAAAAGTTGAGAATACACATGTTATGATTGAAATAAAAGGGAAAACCTAATAACTTCATTTACCAATCATTTCCTTCTACCTCACTCTAGTGGCTTCTTAGTACCATCTACAGGCACTTAAGGCATATTAAAATGTTGTGCAGTTCATGCCAAAGGCTGGAAGCAGGTCAGGTGAATATAGACAAACCCCAAGAAGTGCCCGGTGTGAAGACTGCATGTGACACTTGCACACCCCTTCAAAGAAAGAAAACTGGCCGGGCGCGGTGGCTCACGCCTGTAATCCTAGCTCTCTGGGAGGCCGAGGTGGGCGGATCCTTTGAGCTCAGGAGTTCGAGACCAGCCTGAGCAAGAGCGAGACCCCATCTCTACTATAAATAGAAAGAAATTAATTGGCCAACTAATATATATAGAAAAAGTTAGCCGGGCATGGTGGCACATGCCTGTAGTCCCAGCTACTCGGGAGGCTGAGGCAGCAGGATTGCTTGAGCCCAGGAGTTTGAGGTTGCTGTGAGCTAGGCTGACGCCATGGCACTCACTCTAGCCTGGGCAACAAAGTGAGACTCTGTCTCAAAAAAAAAAAAAAAGAAACCTTACACTTCCATCTTTGCTTCTAAACTCCTCCCCTCAAAATTCTTGCCTAGCTGTGTCCATTGATCCTAAACCATTATAGCATGATCCTACTCAACCCTAACCAAGGCCCCCGCACCATTGAAAGACCTGCCTTACAGCAGTCTTCAAAATCTCAATCTATATCCAGACTTTTTCCTTCTCCCTCTTACAGGACTCGGCTAAGGAAATGCTTTTCCTTACCAACCTAAGCAATAAATGGATTGTTCTGATGATAATTCAGAAGGCCAGCATTAAAGTTATTGAGCATTCATATTTCCTCTTCTGAATTATTGTTGTAATTAATCTTTGTCCATCTTTTTTTTTTTTTTTTTTTTTTGAGACAGGTCTGCCTATGTTGCCCAGGCTGGTCTCCTGAACTCCTGGGCTCAAGCTATCCTCCTGCCCCAAGCTCCTGAGTAGCTGGGACTACTGGCATGCGCCACCGCACTCAGCTATCTCTTCATTTTTAATGTGCATGTTTGGTTTTGACTTTTAGTTCAAGAACATTTTTAACTTATTAAATCTTCATCTGCTTTTATATGATGTATTTTTCTCATTTTCCTTTTACTTTTTGATGTTTTTCTTGCACAGAAATTTTTAGTTTTCGGTTATTTAAATTCATCATCCGTTCCTTTTTTTTTGTTTGTTTTCCTATGTCATAGTTGACAAAACAGCTCCCAGCACCACACTGCCTGGGGTTAAAATTTCCAAAGCCAAGGCCTTTGGATCCATCACTTACATTCTTGTATATCCTGTTTTCTCCTCTTTTATTTTTTGTCATTCGCATGGCACGAATGGCACAAAAGGTGCATTTTTGACTGTTTTGTTTACTGCTGTATCCCCAGCTCTGGGAGGGGCGCCTGAGACACAGTAGGCGGTCCATAAATATTTGCTAAATGAATGAAATGTACAGAATCAGAATAATCATCTTACTTACCTCTGAGGGTTGTTACAAGAATTAACGAATCCTCATATAAGTTTAGAACACTGTCTGGCGCACAGTAAGAACACAAAAAATGTTAGCCCTCCACCCCCCCAAAAAAAATCCTGCCTCCATGAGGAATCTTACCTCTCCCCTCCCACCCCGACTCCCAGTTCCTTGTCATCCCTCCCCACACGCAGGCTTTGCGCCATTGCTCCTCCTCCTTTATCACACTTGTCTCAGAAATTCTTGACCTTTGGGCAGCTATAAACCCCTCTGAGAATCCGAGGAGAGCCGCGAACACTCTCCCCAGGTAAATGCACCTGCGCGCGCGCACGCGCACGCACACTTTCCTGCGCAATTTCGGGGAGCCCAGGGGGGGACCCTGACACTCGACCTTTCCGATTCGTGCGTTCAGTGGACATTAACGTAAAAAAAAGGCTCCTTTTTGCTAGCGAGCCGCAAACCTCAACAGGTCGCAGGAAATCCGCAGAGCAGATCCTTCCTGCAGTGATCAGAGTCCACACCGGGCGTCCCCTGGCTGAGCTCCTCCGACATGCAAATTGCGCCTCTCCCAGGCGGGGGCGGGGACTCTTACTGTCCCCGCGGGGGCCGCGCTGCCCCAGCCGGTTCCCCGGCGACCCTGCACCCTAATGGGGGAAGGGCGGTTGCCCGACGAAAGCCGAGCGCCCGCCGCTGTAGGTTCCAAGATCATTCATGACCGCGTGCGGCCCGGCTGACCTGCGTGCTTGTGGCTTATCTCCTCCCGGTCTCCCGGCAGGCAGTCAACAAACCTACCAACCTTCCCCTTCCTGTGCTCCCGGTTCTGCAGCAGGGAAGTGTGGGGTCCAATGGGAGACGGGGCCTTGGAGAAAAAGAGGAAGACCGGCTAGTATAAAGGTGGCAACTGCCCTGTCGCTTCCCTTCTCCTAAGTTCTGTAACCTGTCTGAGCCTCTGTTTTGCCATTAGAAGAACGGGGATAGTAAAACAGCCCTCGCACTTTTATTATGAGAAAGTGAAAGCCGGGGAACAGTAAATCGCCTGGTTATATATATATAACGCATTGCACCCAGCCAACGCCCAATAATGGTTAATTGCTATTTAGTATTAAGTAGCCCCTGGAAGGACAGACGTGTATGCTTGCCGGCGCTGGCTGTGAGCCTGGGGCCTGCTCAGGGGGACTAGAGCAGAGTGCAGGGAGCTGCTTGGGACCCGGCTTGTGGGGTTCCCCCCTGCCCATGACTCATGGGCCTATGTGTCTTCTCATGCTTTCACTCTGCTTTGCTCCAGGTGGCCCCTTACCTTTTTTGTGTCCAGGAACCCTCCAGACCTTCCAGGACTTCCCAGTCCTTCTCCCTTTAACTGGGGTTCAGACTCCCCTATCTATAGATGGTTCCATCATAGAGCCAAAAATTATGGGAATCAAAGGACCAGAAAGATTGGTCTAGTCCTTTCTTTATTCTGATTAGAAACAATCCCCAGAGGTGTAGTTTGCCCAAAGTCCTGCAACTTCCTGGAACTAGAAACCAATCTGAACACCTCCACATTGGTGTTCTTTCTGCTGTTACCAGATTACAGAGCTTTAGGATCTGTTTTTGTTTGTTTGTTTTTTGAGATAGGGTGTGGCTCTGTCCCCCCAGCTAGAGTGCAGTGAGGTCATCATAGCTCACAGCAACCTCAAACTCCTGGGCTCAGGCGATCCTCCTGCCTCAGCCTCCCAAGTAGCTGGGACTACAGGTGTCTGCAGCCACGTCCCACACCCAGCTATTTTTTTTTTTTTTTTTTTTTAGAGATTGGGGTGGTGGTGTCTTTCTCTTGCTGAAGCTGGTCTAGAACTCCTGACCTCAAGCCATCTTCCCACCTCAGCCTCCCAGAGAGCTAGGACTACTGGTGTGAGCCATTGTGCCCAGCACAGGATCTGCTTCTGAAAGGAAAAGAGAGGTCGCACTGGAGAGTGTTCGAAGGAAAAATTATTTGAGTTTGGTAACTTCATGGCAGGGGGATGAGAGGTTGAAAGACTGATAATGTGTGTCACCCGCCTCCCTAAATTAATGTGAACAGTTTTCAATTGCTTTAGAAAATCATGAATTTTAGTGACTTCATTTTCCAGGAGGACTGGGAACTTACCTGCTTTGTTTACCCAGCCAGTAGCCTTAATGAATACTTGTCGCATGGATGACTGCATGACTGGAGCTCCCCATTCCATCTTAGAGATACCTGAGGATTTGTGGAGCCGAGCCCCACCTGGGAGGTACACGTAAATCCTTTCCAGTTTTTCTCAATTATGGCTCTGCAGCAAATGTCCTTTGTTCATAAATCCTTGACTGCACCTCCTGAGTATTTCCTCAGGATATTTTCCTAGAAATGGGATTACCAGGTTGAAGGGTATGCACATATTTAAGGCTCCTCATGCAGACCCCTCCGGCAGTACAAAAGTGAGTCAGCTCCCCAGCATGCTGGGTATTATCTGGCTTAATTTTTATTTTCTTGCCCTCTTGATAAAACAAAAATGGTATCTCATTTTATCTGCATCTCTTTGGGGACTCATTAGATCAAGATTGGACTAATTTTGAAGAAACACTCTAAGGAGTCCAGAGAAATCCTACGTAGGGCAGAAGACCAATGAAACTAGGCACATCTGCCCGGCAAGGTGACACCAAAGGGCATCTATTGTTTGGCGTGCTTTGGCCTTAAAATGAAAGCATGTGAGCCTCGCTGGGGAGGCTGCCCCTGAGCTAAGGCTGGGAGGGGAGGAGCTGTGACTTACCAGTTTCCCTGTGTTTGCTTTCATTTCCTGACAGAGAGTAAATTTTCTTAAACAAATGAAAAACCTGCATACTTATCTTCAAAATTACAAGGAAAGGGGGAACTGAGAAAACTATTTAAACTCAAAGTCTTGGCAAGGGGGGAGGGACAGACAGGTCCCCGGGGGTCTCCTTGCCAGCCTGGAAAGGGGGGAGTGAGCAAGAGGTCTGTGGAAAGCTCTAGAGACTTTGGTTGTGGGGCTTATATGGCCAGGTATCTCCGAGGACTTGGAAGGGCTTTTAATTGAACTTTTTTTTTTTGAGATAGAGTCTTGCTTTATTGCCCAGACTAGAGTGAGTGCCGTGGCGTCAGCCTAGCTCACAGCAACCTCAAACTCCTGGGCTCAAACGATCCTCCTGCCTCAGCCTCCCGAGTAGCTGGGACCACAGGCATGGGCCACCATGCCCGGCTAATTTTTTCTGTATGCATTAGTTGGCCAATTAATTTCTTTCTATTTTTAGTAGAGACAGGGTCTTGCTCTTGCTCAGGCTGGTTTCAAACTCGTGACCTTGAGCGATCCACCTGCCTTGGCCTTCCAGAGTGCTAGGATTTATAGGCGTGAGCCACTGGGCCTGGCCTTAATTGAACTTTTGAAAATCAAAGTTAACTTCCAGTGACAAAGAAGCGTGGCGAGGAAATGGAGACAGTCGTGCAACTCAGGCTGGAAAACTGCTGCTCTCAGTGTAGCTCTGGCATGTTCTTGGAGAAGAGGGTGGTCAGCTGGGTGGTCAGCTGGGAGGCTTCATGAAAAACAATGAAGACTTCTCACTCATTCAGACCCGGGAGCTGTCCCCTCTCTGCACCTACCCACCTGGTTCTTATACAAAACACACCCTGGAAGATGCTGATTTACCAATGTTCACAGACACCTCTATTTATTATTTTAGCTCTCATTTACTCTCAACTCGATTTATAGTCCTAATTATAGTAGCCATCAGCATTTAAAAAAAATAAACACTCAGCCTGTGTTTTGCAGTTGTTTTTTTAAACTTTGTGGGAGTTTATTTTCTTGATTGCTTTAAATTTCCTATTAAAGCCTTAAATTTAACAATTCGCTTCTAATGCCTTAGCAATCTATGGCTTTTTTGTCACTTTATTTCTTCTAAAAGGGCTAGGTCAAATATTATAATAATATAATATATAAACTGGTGGTTCTTAGAGGTTTAAATTAGCAATGTCAAAACCCTCTGAGGTGATGGATATGCTAATTACCTCAATTAGATCATTACACATTGTATGTCTATATGTTACTATAACATTACATCACACTATACTCCATAAATATGTACAACTGCTATGTGTCAATTAAAAGTAATAATAAAAGCCAAAAGAAAAGAAAAAGAAAAAATTGTAAAGCCTTGTCACAGTTCAAAATCACTTGGCATTTAAAAAAAATACAGGCCAGGTGCGTGGCTCACACCTGTAATCCTAGCACTCTGGGAGGCCCAGGTGGAAGAATTGCTCAAGGTCAGGAATTTGAGACCAGCCTGAGCAAGAGTGAGACCTTGTCTCTACTAAATTAGAAAGAAATTAATTGGCCAACTAAAAATGTATAGAAAAAATTTGCCGGGCATGGTGGCACATGCCTGTAGTCCCAGCTACTTGGGAGGCTGAGGCAGAAGGATCGCTTGAGCCCAGGAGTTTGAGGTTGCTGTGAGCTAGGCTGACGCCAGGCACTCTAACCCGGAAAACAGAGTGAGACTCAGTAAATAAATAAATAAATAAAAATACAGTTTTCCTTGCCTTACCCTTCAGAGACTAATTTTATAGGGTTGGGACCTACCTGGAATATTTTTAAAAGTCTCCCAGGTGATTCCTAAGTTGCTGCTACAAAGGGACTTTTGGGAACTTATGGTCTAAATGTCTGTGCAGGCCGGGCACCGTGTGGTGGCTCACGCCTGTAATCCCGCCATTCTGGGAGGCCCAGGAGGGAGGAGGCCTTGAGCTCAGGAGTGGGAAGCTGCAGTGAGTTATGATCACACCACTGCACTCCTGCCTGGGCCACAGAGAGAGACCTTGTCTCTAAAAATAAATAAAGAAGCAAACAAATGCTTACCTACATTTTGTTTGTTTTTTAATGGAGCTCAAAAATGGCAATTTTAACTTCTAAAATATTAAGTAATGCTTTGCATTTCTGGAAAATATTCCTTTACTCTCCCCTATGTCCCCCACCATGGGGGTCAATTCACCAATCCCCTTTCAATCCTCACCTAACCTGTGGTGCTGTCGCTGCCACTGCCCCATGGCCTCTCCTGGTTTCCCATGATTCCTGGCTTTCCTCTCTCCTCTCTGGCAATATATTTTGGGCTTTCTTTTTTACTTTCTTCTTTTTCTTTTTTTTTTGTAAAGATGGGGTCTCACTCTTGCTCAGGCTGGTCTCCAACTCCTGAGCCCAAGCAAGCCTCCAGCCTCAGCCTTCCAGAGTGCTAGGTGTAAGCCACCGTGCTGCAGCCTTGGGCTTTCTTTGGTGAATGACAATTAACGAGA